>VUQS01070125.1:0-16346 GCA_015108495.1 Heterochromis multidens
AGCACATTGAACACATTTTATAAGTGGTCAGAAACTTGTAAATAACTCATGAAAGAATAAAGTTACGTTGGAACCAAGCACACCATTGTTTTTCTTGTGACATTACCAATAAGTTTGATGTGTCACATGGCCCTCTTCCTATTGAAAAAACAAAAGTTGTGTCCAAGATGGCCGACTTCTAAATGGCCACCATGGTCACCACCCATCTTGGGGAGTTTGCCCCCTCACATATACTAATGTGCCACAAACAGGACTTTAATATCACCAACCATTCCCATGTTATTACGGTGTATCCATATAAATGGCCCACCCTGTAGATAAAATTTGTGTACTGTTTCAGTGAAAGATATATACCCACACCACACATCATCATCCCCACTTTTGCTGGTCCTGATTGGCTATCGGGTGAGAAGGTGTAGGCAGATCTTGTCAATCGACACTAGAGTATGTGTTTGTGACAGTGATGGTCTTCCTCCACACTCGGGGAAAAGTCTGTGTGGCAGAAACAGATGAAAACAGAAAATAGAAACAGGCAGAAAGACTTTTTTACTCTGTTTTATACCATGGCATTATTGTAGGGCTCACATATGTTATTGTTACATGGTTAACAATATATAAATAAATGCTATACATGTTGTTTACAATCTATTCCTGCACCAGTGTACAGCCAGTGCACATCCTGACAGGAGGGCTGTGAGTAACAGATGTGACAAAGCCTCTACTTGCTGTATGCATAGATCTTTTCCTGTCATTCCAGTCCCACATCATCCACTGGCCACAACATGCCACACTGAGATGCACTGATCAAAAGCCCCAGCTGTCACCATAACCTGACATTCTTGTTCCTGTTTTCTCACCTCAAAGTGCCTTCTGAAAAATACACCTACAGTCCAGTCGTTCCTGCCTACTGCCTATGACAATTCAGAAAAAAAAGAATGTTTTGCACTTCCAAGTTGTAATATTAGTGTTTTATAGTTTAGTATAGTATATACTCTACATAATAGACACAGAAAAGGACAACAGCAAAGCAGTCTTTTTATATTACTTAAGCTCAGCATAACTTAATTTGAACTACAATATCCAAAATTCAATTCAGGTAACGTCTCATTGCTTAAGTCAAATTCACCCTCTGTGGAACAAGGCATAAATGGCTGCTTTGTCCTAGAAAATTAAGGAGCTGAACTTCACTCACATCTACTGCTACACGTGGCTGGTTCTATTGTTGCTCTATTGTGATTTTATGAATGCCTTGATTACACCAATCTTGCCAGCAGAGGTATCTGCCCTCTCCGTACCCATATGGGACTTTTATTATAGTGTGACGGCTCGGCTTCTCTTTCTTCTTCTTCTTATATTATAAAACCACGCAGTAGGGGTGGATAGGGGAGAATGAAAGTGACATCATTTTGTGCAAGCAATGTACAGTTTTTCTTAACAATCTGGATCATTTAGGGAGAAACAAAAGACATACAATATACACATTCAGAGTCGGCTCCGGGAAAAAAATACACCCTTGTCACAGTGAGGTGGAGATAACAGTGCAGTGTACAGTAAAGCAGTTTTCCCTCTATCTTCAGATGTTTTATGTGCCTATAGTAGGTGCCATGTGCAGCTATTATGGGAAGTATACTTCAACAAACTGTTACTGAATGTAATCCGGGGTTCTAAAAAATCACTCCATATCAGTGTTTCCTTCAGGTAAAAGGGTTACTGTAAAAAGGAAATAAATAATAAAAAAAAACAACAACTTAGTAATAGTGGGCAAATAATTCATAACACACGTAAAAATTAAGTAAATACATGTAATTACCATTGTAATAACCATGTAATAACCTCTGTTTTTGCACTGTAGTATTTAGAGCATTAAGGTGTATCTGAGCAATATTAAAATAGACCTTATGTAACATGGTTATAATGGAGAAACACATTTAAAGGCACCAGAGACAATTTAGTAATACTATGCTAATATTTTGGGTATAATATAGTAAACAGTAAAAAAGGTAATATCTGAGTAATATGAACTGATGAACACATGAAAATTCTTGTAAGTTAAAATTCGTAATTATCATATTATAATGATAAAATTATTCCCCCACATATGTTTGAAACATTCTCTTTTGTTTCAAGGTAAACAGTATAAAAAGCACATGTTTATTGTTATACCTTCTTACCTGGAAACACTTCTTACCATGAAACACAGCTGCCACTACCCTTTTATATTTCATTTTGTAGTAATATTGGGTCAAACCAAATATCCACAACTGTGAACATAATAACTCATTCTGATTATCTGGAAACAGTGGTGGCAGTTTCCATGTAACAGAAGGCAAGAAAAATGCAAACCTGTAGTAAGAAAATTACACCAAACATTAGGAAGCATAGTGATTGTCTACAAACACTGGCTGTAGTTTCTGTGTAATAACCATCAATCAAGGCTACAAAATGCTATGCCATCTGTTTTGGCTACATTTCATAGTAATGTTTTCTAAATTTGAAAACCAGCAACCAGACAAATGTACTAACTCTAAACCATGATATAACCCATGTGATGTGAGACTTGATTCTGCTAGTTTTATCTCAAATGTGGCTTTATGGGCTGAATGATCTAGTCTAATTCTTCAAATGATTATTTGCAGAAGTTTTATTGGTGAACAAATAGAAGGTAGTGTAGTGCTATTGTCATGGTCCCTGGGTCTTGAACTCAGGGTTTTGAGTTTTGGAGATGTTTAGGAGTTTTCTAGTTTTGTATTTTTGATAATCTTGTTTTTTCCTGGTGATCCTGGTTATTATGATTCCTATTCCGTTCCTTCTCTCTTGTCTCCGTGTTTTCATTTCTGTCTCTGTCAAGCTTGTACGTCTTTGTCCAGGTCTCAGTGTTAGTCATTTCCTGTTTTATTTTGGTGACCTCTTGTCTCTTGTGCTTTGTATTCAGTTCTACTTCTCCTGTCTCGTCACCTGTAATTAGTTTCAGCTGTGTTCCCACCTGTTGCCTGTTACCTCGTCTTCCTGTCTGTATATATTGTCTTAGTCTCCCTCTGCTCTTTGTCGTGTTCTCCGTCATAGCTGTGTGTCTTCCTGTGGTGTGTTTTTCTAGAAGAGTAGAGTAAGAGTTTTAGTTTTCTTGTTCCTGTTCTGCTATAATTCTGTACTATGCTTCTTAGTTCATCCCTTGTTTCTGAGTCCTGCGTTTTGGGTCCAACTCCTGATTGCCACATAGCCCACCTTGACAGCTATGGAAACAAGACACACTAAGATTTTATTTATTTATTTATTAATTTTCTTTACTAGACCAAAACTAGTTCTAGTCTAAAGTCATTTTTTTGTTTTTCTTCCCCTTTATGAGTCTTTTGATGTGTGCACGGTATGATTAGAATCTGTTTTCATAGCCACAGCATCTTGTATTTCCCCATCTTTAAAATAATAGTTTAAAAAAACTACAAACACTGAATCAAGTATAAACCAGAACTGCAAACTGACATGGCACAGGGAAAAATTTTCAAGCCACACAGGTATGCAAACAAGCTGCAAAAACAGGTGGGAACACAGGTATGTAACGAAGGGCAATACAGGACTGTAAGAACACAAAAGCCAAACAAGACCCAGATGCAAGCAAAGAAGGCAGAGCAGACAATTTCAGTGGAGGGAAACAGATAAAAACAGGAAGAAAAAAATGACTGAAACACACAAGGACAGTGACTAAAAAATAAATCAGGGAATGACTAAAACAAAGAACACTGCCGATATCAGGAAAGGGAAGGCATCAAGAAACCAAACACAAGATCAAAAATGGACCAAAAAAGTAACTAAACCTCAAAACCAGAACACACTGACTGTGTTACCTGAAAATGGTAATTAAATACTCTTTTTTCACTCTTTTACTCTTTATCTAATGAAATAATTTAAATAATTACTCCTGAGCAAAAATAACCTGCATTTATTTATAGGCACAGAGTGCACAATATTTTTTCTTCTGCTAGTTTCTCATCTTCACTTCATCTGAGCAGACAGTTTTGTTTTTTGTTTTTTAAAATTTATTCCACTCTATCTCCACAGTAGTGGGAACTCCCTGGAAAACTAGAACTCAAGGATATAGTTTAGGTGTCAACATTGGCAGGAGCACAATCCCCCTACATCACCTTGCATAAGTGTTAGGTAGCAAAGCCAATCCTATTAGAAATTTTGTGTTAAGGTGGCTGAAACAGTGAGAAAAAATATCTGTAAAGTGTTTGTGTATTAAGTGATATTAAATTAAAGGTGGGAAATATTTTAGAAAGTACTTAGGTAATCAGAAAAGTGTTAGAGAAATATCCCTAACATAAGTTATTACCATGGAAAACCTTAACCACAACTTAGGGTAAATTATTTAAAAGTATGCATCACATGCTTATATAATTTAAACCACTTTCCCATGCATACATAAAGACTCTGTACTTTGTAACTAATAGGGCAGATACAGTGTCCCTGCCTTGAAATGATAAATTATGAATGCACCATATGCACAATCTATAATTTCAATGCATGACACATAGTAAAAAAAGTATACAGTAGTGTCATAAATCTATGCATGCAATAAAAAGATGAGCACTGTGCACTGATACATTTCAATTTCTGTCAAATAGCTATTGTAGCATATGCCTCATTCATTAGGCTGCATTGTTTTTGTTTTCCATGTATATTAGCATCCACAGAGCAAATCATTATAACTCATTCTGATTATTTACTGGCTGATACTGCACGTTGAACAAAGAAGCCGAAGAACCACAGGCCAACAGATCATTTGCAGCTGCTCCTTCTGCTCTTATTGAAAAGAAATGAGAAGCATGAGTAATATACACCCAGGACACCAGGTACCTCCTGGAATAAGTAATTCACTTTACAGTGTTTCATATTAACAAGTTTAAATATAGTTTGCATTCTGTAAGTGAAGATGAAGAGGCGTTGTGAATATTTTGGTAGAGGCACAGGAGAGAAGTGAGAATGACGATGCTACTACAAGAGTCAACCTAAATTAAGATTAAGCACTTTGCTTGCTCTGTGTTTTGTAGTGTGAGTATGGTGGATTCATGTATGATTCCCTGGATGACATGCCAAACAAATGCCTGGGCATAAAGCTGTGAAACAAATAAATAAATACAATAATATACATGTCTGTGGAGTGCGAAATCCTGTGAGTGTGATGCGTTTGGCTTGCTGACAAGTAGTATGCCTTGATGCTTCTTATGAAAACATCTCGGAAAATTGCGTCGACAGTTGAACAAGGATGATGGGGCAAAATGCCAGAGTCTGCGCCAGTACGTGCATGGCTTTTGTTTCTAATCACACCAACATTATCCATTGTCCTCTGTGCTTTATACTGGCCAGAGCTAAACAATTATTACAAGACAACTATAAATTATGTTGTCAGTCAGCAGCTTTCTGCCAGGTGCTACAGGTCAGCCCATCCTGAGGTCAAAACGAAGTAGAGGAGAGTAAATGAAAGAGAGTGTTGAGGTGCAACTAACTGCTTATTATGTCAAGGAACTGTGGTGGAGCCAACATCAGGGCAGGAGGTCATCATTTATTTTATACATTCGCCCTTAAATCATTAATGAGCAGCGGATTCCACAAGCAGAGAAACAGCAAACAAAAAATTACACGAAGCATTAAGTGTGGAGAGCAACGGCAAATTCACTGTCCTTATAATTGTGCAGCTATCAGAGGGTTCATTATGACTCCATAAACACTTAAACCTTGTGCCTGTAGTGGTTCTAGTTCCACATGTATTTTTCTGTTTTATAAGAAGCTTGTTATTCTCTGCATGACGTTTCCTGTAAATGTTTTTAACATCGGACTGAAATGACTTGTAAACATCTAGAGTTAATGTCGTGACACACAATGCTGAAACCTCAAAATATGCAGGAAATGTAGAGGCACATGTCATTAAGAGAGGCAAACAAATCAAAGGGGGTTTTGTAGTCACTCATATAGGAACATTTTGCAATCAGTTATACAACTGGCTATCTGTAAACCAGTGTTATATTGGATTAGAATTATAGATCTATGCCAGGGGTTTTCAAAGTTTATTGACCAAGTGCAAATTTCGGGAGCCAGCACATAAAAAAAAAACCCCATCAAACACCTTTTAGTTTAGAAAGTGTGGTGGTTTATATCGGCAACTGTCAGGTTTGTGCTTTGTGCATTACTGAGGAGGCTTTATCAAGTTGTGTTCGGATGTTACAAAGGTGTAGCATCCTATTAGCCAGAACAGAGTTGAAACTGAACAGAAATACTACACTAGTCTTGTTTTCAGCACTTCTATGTCAACAAATGAACTAGACAATCTTTAAATCTATTGTCAATTGTCAGGGGTTAAAATGAGATTTGGCAGGTGGGGGAAGCGTAAGCTCAGATGTAGCAGAGCAATTTGGCAAGTAAAGAACATGATCAGCATACTTTTAAATTAATGACTCCTTTTAGAAACAAGTGCTGTTACTTAGCAGTCATATTGAAACACATCTGAGCACTTATATTTACAATTATTTCGAAGCATTATCTAAATTAACCTTCATTTTAGATGTCAAGGTAGCATTAAAACTTCATGTAAACAACATTCAGTCAAATCTGATCAAATTTGTCTAAAGGTTTTCTGACTTTTCTCACTGTTTAGGTTCTAAAAAGCTTCTCCCTGGTATTTATACTTCCACCAGTATCTTTCTATCTAAATTTCTCTCTTAAATTTCCTTTCAGGATTGAGTGCCATGTCTCTCTCTTATAATGCCTCTGCTGCTACCCAAGACCTAACCTAGCAGTGATCAAAGATACCACAGTCTGCTCTGCACCGGTCTAATATACTTCATCACTGTAAACAGAACCACAACACTGCAAACTATGCAGTTTAGCCCACAGTATAAACTTTGAATAACATGGAATTATTATCATTTAATTTGCTTTCAGAAACATTTTAGAATATGAAACATCCAGATAACTTCAGCAACACATCATGTACAGATCCGATATCTGATTAAAGAGTCTAAAATTAATTAGAACAGTTAAGGTAAGCTTTAAATTTCTAGTTTATCAAACGACACTTGCTGAGCAGTCTTTACCTTCAAAAACAATCTTTCATCTTCCTCTCATGTCCTCTCCTTCTTACATCTTTCTCTTACATCACTTATGATTACAGAGGAATCTTTCACAGGTGGATAAAAGTACCAAAATTGGCACATATACTCTTTTATGATCACTTTTTTGATAAAGCCCATTAGCCATTTGAAAACTCAAGATGGTGGCCATTTTTAAGATGGCTGTCAACAAAGGCAAGAAAATATTATTTTTTCAGAAAAAGTAAACTAGACTTGCCTTTTTGAATGATCTCAGTCAAATCATACACGTTCAACCATGAAGAAGTTGACTTTAGAAGTCTGAAATTACTGAAAGGTTTTTGTTTGTTTTGTTTGTTTGTTTGTTTTAATAATTTAAAAACAGGGGTGTAGGATGTAGTAGTACAAGTTATAGTATTTGCTGGACAGACTACTACACTCCTTACTTGTTACCCATTTCTAACCTATGGGCCTAAGGCATTTCTAACAGTCTTATTGATGATCGGGATTTAGAGTGTGTTGTCTACTATTGAAAAGGTCAGTGGTTCGATCCCCAGCTCCTGTATGTATGTATGTTAAAGTGTCCTTGGGCAAGATAATGAAACTGAGGTACCCCCTGATGCATCCATCTGGGCTTGCATGAGTGTTGAAAATGTGTCTTTGCAGCTTGCATTGCAAAATGTGCTTTGAGCCCAAGGTGAGAGTAACAAAGTGCTATATATAGTCCATTTTACCATGGACTAAACTACGAGAGGGATGAACATAGACAAAACTAACTAACGTAACTTGATAATGTAGTTAGAATAGGTGCATCAGTCACCTCATAGCAAGAAAGGTGCTAGGTTCGAACCTCTCCAAAGACCTGCTTGTAGGGTGACTCTAAAGGGGGTGTTGGTGGGGTGGAAAATGGTTATGTGTCTCTCTGTATTCAACTGCTCAAAAAATAAAATGAAATATATAATAGGTGGTTAAAAAAATGATGACAGCATAGGAAAGCTGAAGAGAGGGTAAAGGAGTCATTATGCATCAAATACATGAAATTCAATGACTTGCATGGAAATAAATTGACACTGGATGAATGTTACATGTCCAAACCTAGGTGCTACCAAAGGATTCAAAGGATAATCCCTCAACCTGCACAGCACTGTGCAGCTGCAGTTGTCATTGGACCATTAGAGCAACATGTAACATATGTGTTATCTCAATGATTTTCTTTTACTTGAAACAAAGAAGCTCTGAACTTTTATTTATTTATTTTTTTTACTTTATTATAGTCAAAAACATATAAATCAAGAGTAAAACTGCAGAAATTTATCTGCAGTGATTGAAATTTTGTAGTAAAACACCTGTTTCCTAAGATGGAAATGATAACAAAATTAGACAATTTTGAAATTTAAAAAAATAAAGTGGCCAATGGAATTTTAAAATGAATGTCTCCAGAGGGATGAACATGGAAATTTTGGCGCTCGTATCCACATTTGAAAGATTGTTTCAGGGATCTGCTGCACTATCCATCTCAGAGAGTAAAATGATCACAAATTAAATTATGTTTTTCTTCCCTGACAAATACAGCCACCGTACCTTTAGCTAGCAGACAAATTGTGTGCCGGACTGGACAGAAACAGTTTGTGTGTGTGGTGATATTTTAAGCTGCTTGAAAAGTTGCATTTGAAAAGGATGTGTTGTGGGTGTAAGCTGGCCATAGGATGTCATTATTTTCTTATTACTGAGCAAGTATCTCCATGCTGTCACTGGAAGCAACGCCAGACTGCAGGACACAAAAAAAGACTCTTTTGACTCATTCAGTAGTAATATGCATTAACGTACCTATCAGATGTAAATGCTCATTAATTGAAGGTGCTGGAATGCTGTTCGGGATTGTTCCAGCCCACTTTAACTCCTGTTTATGCTCACTCCACTTCTGTAGCGCTTAGCTGAAGTACTGCAAACGCAGCTTTACATCTCAACCGTGAACACAATCACAGTGATGAAACAAAAAAAGAGATGTGTGCAGGCAGGATCATGTGGTGACTTAACTGTCTCTGTGGAATCAGTGTATATATGTATATATCAGTGTGGAATTAATGTATATTAATATTTATCAATTTATTCATCAATTTATCCATTTAAACTGTCTTCACTACATCTTTTTCAGCAATTTTCACATGAAGCAAATGGAGAACCTAAGTGATACATTTATGTGACACACTAAGAAGCAACAAACAGTTTTCTTTTTTCCAGCTTTCTTTTTGTTTCCTTTGTTATAGGGCATTTAGTTCTGTTGGGAGCTGACAAGCAAGGATTTAGCACAAATACTCACGATAGTCAACGTGGACTGGAAGAAAGACAAAGTAATTGTTCCTGGCTGCTGTGAAAGCAGCCAAAAAGTTGCTACATTAAAGTCTGAACATGAGGAAATAACAGATGTTTTTTGAAGATTTTGTCACATCAAGTAATGGGAAAAAAAGAAGCAAACATTATGGAGTAGAAGGAAGGAACAGGAACAATATTATATTTTACTGAACCAAGCAGCTAATAGGGACATTTATATCCTCACTGACCACTTTTTTAGGTACACTTATTCAACTTCTCTTTAATGCAAATGTCTAACCAGCCAATCACATGGCAATAAATTTAGGTATTTAGATATAGTCAAGATGACCTACTGAAATTCAAACTGAGCATCAGAATGGGGAAGAAAGGTGATTTAAATGATTTTAAATGTGGCATGGTCGTTGGTTGGACTGGTCTGAGTATTTCAGAAATGAAGAAGAGAATCACCAGACTGCTTCAAGCTGGAAACAGTAACTCAAATAAGCACTAATTACAGCCACATTTTGCAGAAGAACATCTCTGAATGCATAATATGTTGAATTTTGAAGCTGATGGGCTACAGCAGCAGAAGACCACAATGCGTACCACTCCTGTCAGCTAAAAATAGGAAACTGAGGCTACAATCCATACAGGCTCACCAAAGTTAACAGAAGATTGGAAAAAGCATTGTCTGGTCTGATGAGTCTTGATTTCTGTTGTGACATTTGGATGGTAGGGTCAGAATTTGGTGTAAGGAACATGAAAGCATGGATCCATCCTGCCTTCTATCAATAGTTCAGGTTGATGGTGGTGTAATGGTGTGGGGGATATTTTCTTGGCACACTTTGGGCCCCTTAGTACCAACTGAGTATCGTTTAAATGTCACAGCCTATGTGAGTACAGTGGCTGATCATGTCCATCCCTTTATGACCACAGTGTACTCATCTTCGGATGGCTGCTTCCAGCAGGATAACACATTATATCACAAAGTTCAAATCATCTCAAAGTGGTTTCTTGAACATGACAATGAGCTCATTGCATACAATCCAATAGAGCACCTTTGGGATGTGATGGAACAGGAGATTCACATCATGGATGTGCAGCTACAGTAAGTGTGTCGATATGGACCAAAACTTCCCAGGACCTTCCTGAATCTATCCCACAAAGAATCCAGGTACTACCAAGGGGTACCTAACAAAGTGGCCAGTGAGTGTGTGTTAAAGTAAGACGCAGCAGGCAAAAACATCATGTTTCCATGCACTGGCCACTTTTGAGGTTTTGGACTATTTTACGTCTCCCTGGCAGAAAAAAAAGGTGCAAAAATGCACATTTAAGTGTTTATTTTACCACACTCTGTCTGTTGGAAATGTGCAAATTAGGACATGTTCAGTTGAGTAATGCCTGATTTGGATATGTAAATATTACAAACTTGTAATGTAATGACACATACTGCAAAAAATATCACTGTCTTATTGTAAGTAATCCACTCTACAACTTTGTTTTACCCTGCATTCATTTGGACTGTCTTGTCTTAAAACATTTGGCTTATTTGTGTTTGAACTGAAATAAATGATGTGCATGTATAAATATAGCATTTTAATTTCCTAGAGTGTGTAAATAATTAACTGCAGTTATTACATTTACAGCGGATTAAAAATTCCTATGTAAGTTCTTTCATTGCCTGTGCAACTTTACGTGACTGCTGTGTCTGAAAAAAAAGAGAAACTGAACAAAGATCTTATGAATATGATAAAAAAAACCTTTCATACCTCGGAGAACTGTCAGAACATTGTTTCTATTTTAAAAAAAACTGAATACAGAGCACAGAAGTAATGACCCTCCATTTATTTAATCATGAGCTTTAAAAATTGAGTGTTTATAACAGTCATTTACCATTTGATATGATGGGACTCAGATCACAATACCTGATTTAATTTCCTTTTATTTCCTCCTTTGTTTCTGAGTCACATAGATGGCAATATTATTAATGTGTCAACATTACTGAGGTATCTGAAGCCAGGCTTGGTTTTAGACACACACACACACAGAAATACACAAACAAGAGACTCTCTCTGATCTACTTGAGTTTGCTCCAGCAGGCTACAACCAGCTGTACCTCCTGAAGATCATTTCACAGTTTCCAACGCTGCACTGTAAATGGGACCGAGTTTATTTCCTGTTGCTGGATTTGATAGTTGCTGGTAGGAAGTAAGCTGTTTTCTTGCAATAACATTTCAACGAAACGCTCACCAGCAGTATTGTGACTGATCACTAACAGTCATTCAAATTTCCTTTCTTTTTTTTGTTTTAAATATTTCTATTCACATCATTTTAAAAGTACTACAGGGTCACTACACTTTTCCAAAATTTGTACTATACCCCTCATTTCATATCATTTTTGCCCTTGTATGTGCATGATTGGCAAGTAATTTTAATTTGATCATTCCAGCAGAACCGCTTTCACACAGAGACTTTGCCACTTTCCACCTGTGTATCCTCAGGGAGCCTTTGTCAAGACAGCCAATTTATCAGATAATAAAATAATGATAGTGGTAATTAGATTAATTCTCTTGATCATGACCCGTGCACCTTGAATGCCGATTACCATGTAAACACAATCTCTGTGTGATTTTCCAGGCTGATAGCTGTGTGCCAAAATCAGGACACCAAACGTGTATCCCAAGGTCTAATGAAATAATAACTTTAGCAGCTCAACCGTAGTCAAGTTTTACTTCTCCTATTCATGCTGCTGCACCATTAAAAACAACTCGTCTGCCTGCTACGAAACATTAGCCATCAATTATGTTGTAATTAAGCAATATCTAAGCTTTGGCACCTACAACCATATTACAAATTCTCCACAGCTGACTGATTTCAGTGCATTGAAAAGCAAAATGCAAATTGACTTTCAATTTGGGAAGAGGATGTAGGCTAATTGAGTTGACCTTAAAATGGTATTTTATTTAAAAAAATAAGCAGCGGTCTATTTTTTTGGAGGTTACTGAGTAACATTTGCTAAATGTGAGCCTTCAAGTCACCTCCACCTGCAGCTTCTCCTGCAATCTAGTCATGGCACAGACATTTTTTTTTTCCATTTCACGCCAAATAAACAACACGAGTAGACTAAATCTGACATAATATTTGTTGCTCTGTCAGTTTTTGATTGTGTCTTATAGCAGTGCCCTAATGACTGGAAAATATCAATCTGAACAATTTCTGTATGCAATTGCACATTTGCACAACACAGATTTCAAGTAGTGTACTTGTTATAAAAGCTGACAGCAGGCTCACCAATGCACAGCTTGAGGAGGTGGGTTACCACCACTGGCCGCGGAAAATAACGTTGCACCCTTAAATGGAAGAGAAAGCTCTTCAAGCAGGTGCAAGCACACATGGTCCCACACTAAGCTGCACCACATTAGCTCAGCTGTTTATGTATTTAATGCCAGCTACGGCTATATATGCAGCAGGTCATGAATCACTGAGAGGACTTTTGGGTGGTATAAATCATTTATATTGTTAAGCTTTTGAGCGGAAACAGTCATTCATCCTCAGTTCAAGGAGACACAGGCAGCTTAAGACACTTGTCAATGACGTGTTTGGAGAGAGTTCATAACAGGCTGTCAAGCTGAGATTAGATGCATGCCATGTACCAAGACAGCACTAAAACCAACATCCTCTTGCTTATCTGTGCCATAAAGGGATGCACACACACACAGATGTAATGGATGGAGATTGCGCCAGCACCCTGTCCTCCGCCCTGCAGCAGCCATTGTAAATTATCACCTGTCATATCTGTGACATTTCAGCAAAGACACTTGATGCGGTGATGCTGGAGATATGAACTTTGGAGGAGGTGGAGGGCTCTGGGGGAGTTTTACATCCACAGATGCTGTGCTAGCATCTTATATTCCAGTGTTATCTGTGCATCTTAAGAAGAAAGATCAAAACATGAAACAGTGGCAGTATGTTCCCTGAACAGAGATCAAAGAAAGGATAGGTTAAGCTGTAATTCACCATGCGTAATCTGCATCAGGCGAGATGTGCTTGTCGAAAACTGCTCTTAGTGTTGTGAGACATGAGTGATAATAACGTTGCACACAGGCAAAGCGATCCATATGTCCAGGTAGAAAGTTGAAAACAAGCATATTCAAAGCCTCAATTCAGACGCCCAGTAATGATGAACACCTGTAATTACTTGGAAATGTCAAGTTGTGTGACAAAATAAGAAAGTTCATGTGTAGGAGACAGCAGAGAGTCTCAGCTGGTATAAAAGCTCATGTCTGGAGGTAAACAGCATGATGAGTCATTTTGTGTTGCAGGTTGCTTCTCTAATCGCCTTGTTTTTCTGTTGAAGTTTCTCCTGAGGGAGAGCTGGTCGAGTTCTGAGATGGAAACGACAGAAGGAGGAGGACACACTATTCCCACGTGGGATTGTTTATGTGTCTGTAAAGGTAGCAGGAAACCTTTCAGCTTCACACGGTTGCACAGGATCATATGCTGCCCACGAAATGCCAGTTAGCATTCTGAAGAAAGAATTCAGCTTTAACAAAGGGAAGCACAGCTGAGACCATGTGTAGTCTCTGTGTTTGAAAAACAGACAGCTTCATGATGAAAAGGGATCTTTAAGGCTACACTTGCAGCAGTGTTTAAAAAACAACTGCAAACTGTCCTTAAACTTTAGGTTCACCCATTTCAGATGTTATCAACCCATTGAAGGGCCATTATTGCTTGCAGTTATCACAGCATTCAACGGTGGTCCTTTCACCCCGCTCAAAGAAATTTGAGCGGGGTGAAAGGACTACAGAAGTCCACATTATTAGGCTAGAGTGGTGGTGGAGGCATAATATAAGTGAATCATGACTGAAACACATGAATCTAAGACCTCTCTTTTTGATTTGCTTGTTTTTTGTCTTTATGTTGTTTGGTTAGCATGAAGACAAAAAAAAAAAGTACTTTATTAATGAGAATAATGATTGCATGAATTTTGTGGCTTAATTAAGGAAGCAGTGACACACTGTCCTCTCACACATGTTACAGATTTGTTAAGGCCTCAGTCACACCTTACCACCTGGCAACCACAACAACCCCCTGGCAACTGCCGGTTTCTAGGGAGAAATGTGTATTCCCCTACTGGTTGGAGAGTGGTTGCTGGCAGTCGGTAGGTGAAATTGGTCAGAAAGACATATGTAGTGCTGTGGAAAAGTATCTGCCCCCTTCCTGATTTCTTTGTTTGTTTTTTTGGTTTTTTTGCACACTTGTAGCTGCCGATTAGTCTCTAGGCCTGTCTGACTGTGGCCTAACACAGCAATTTTCACAGAGGTAGTTGTAACTGAGGAAGGGATTGAGTTATGTGCTCTGGACACCCTCTCTATTTTTAAGATTAGGCTTAAAACTTTCCTTTTTGATAAAGCTTATAGTTAGGGCTGGATCAGGTGACCCTGAACCCTCCCTTACTTGAACTGCAATAGGCCTAGGCTGCTGGGGGCTTCCCATGATGCACTGAGCGTTCCTTCTTCTCTCACCTCTTTTCACTCACCATGTGTTTTTACACCACTCTGTATTCAATCAAGAGTTATTACGTATTAATCTCTGGTTCTCTTCCACAGTGTGTTTGTGTCCTGTCTTCCTCTCCTCACCCCCAACCAGTCGCGGCAGATGACTGCCTCTCCCTGAGCCTGGTTCTGCTGGAGGTTTCTTCCTGTTAAAAGGGAGTTTTTCCTTCCCACTGTCACCACGTGCTTGCTCATAGGGGATCGTCTGATTGTTGGGGTTCTCTGTATTATTGTAGGGTCTTTACTTTACAATATAAAGTGCCTTGAGGTGACTGTTGTTGTGATTTGGTGCTTAATAAATAAAATTGAATTGAATTGAATTGAATTGTAACGTGTTTCAGATCATCAAATAGATTTTAATGAGACAAAGATAACCTGAGTAAGTACAAAATGCAGTTTATAAACAACAATTTAATTTATTAAGGTGGAAAAATCATGAATTAACTGTGGCCACCACATTTTTTGGAGACCTGGGTTTGATTTCACTAGCCACACCCAGGCCTGATTATTACCAGATCTGCTGAATCAAGTAATCCCTTATATAGAACCTGCTGACAAAGTGAAGTAGGCTAAAGAATCTCAAAAAGCAACATATCATGCTGCAATCTAAAGAGACTCAACAACAGATGAGAAAGTCATTCACATTTATCAGTCTGGAAAGGGTTAAAAGGCCATTTTTAAGGCTTCAGGATTCTAGTGAACCACCGTAAGAACCATTATCCACATTATCCAAAAAACTCTGAACAGTAGTGAACCTTCCCAGGAGTGGCTGGCCTACTAAAATTACTCCAAGAGCGCATCGATGACTCATCTAAGAGGTCACAAAAGAACCCAGAACAACATCTAAAGAACTGCAGGCCTCACCTGCCTCATTTAAGGTCAGCGTTCATGATTCAACAAAAAGAAAGAGACTGGGCAAAAACGGAATCCATGGGAGAGTTCCAAGGAGAAAACCACTGCCGACATCTTAAAGATCCCCAAGACTTTTGGGAAAATATTTTGTTGACTGACAAGACAAAATTTGAACTTTTTGATTTGAGTCCCATTACATCTGGTATCAAACTAACACAACATTTCATAAAGAATCAGAATCAGAATCAGAATACTTCATTAATCCCAGAGGAAATTATGTGGTTACAGTTGCTCCAGAACACTAAGAAAAGTAATTAACAAGTTAAAATACCAATATTAAATGATACAATATATTACAAAATTACAAAATATTACAAATAGCTCTAATAATACAATAACTCTAATATATAAATATCCCAATATATTACAGAAAATTGACTAAAGATAAAGTTGAATTGAGGTGCCCCTCTTATCATACTGCCTTTGTTATATTAAGGGTGTGCAGTTGTTGCAGTGTATACTTGTGCTTTAGATGGAGGAGTTGTAC
>VUQS01070127.1:0-11936 GCA_015108495.1 Heterochromis multidens
GCTCACTCACAATTTTGTCTAAGAACACAACCATGAATAAAGAATGGTACCAAAACATCCTCCGACAGCAACTTCTCCCAACCATCCAAGAACAGTTTGGTGAAAAACAATGCCTTTTCCAGCATGATGGAGCACCGTACCATAAGGCCAAAGTGACCTTAATCCAATTGAGAACTTGTGGTCAATCCTCAAGAGGTAGGTGGACAAACAAAAACCCACAAATTCTGACAAACTCCAAGCATTGATTATGAAAGAATGGGTTGCCAGTAGTCAGGATTTGGCCCAGAAGTTGATTGACAGCATGCCAAGGCGAATTGCAGGGGTCTTGAAAAAGAAGGGCCAACACTGCAAATATTGACTCTGTCAAAGTGTGGCTGTGTGCAAGCAGGATGAGGACCCAAATGCAGGACTCATTAAACTAAGACTAAACTTAAAGTGCAGCTTTATTGCTGACTCTCAAAAATACAAAAACAAACTAATGAGCTGAACGTGGTAACACTAAGAAACATGGAACAGGCACACACGGCCAGGAAAGGATGATGACAACGTGACAAGGAACTGAGGAAAACTGAGGGTTTAAATACACACAGGAGGATAATCAAACAAGTGGAGACAGCTGGGAACACAACAGGGGCAAATCAGGAGTAACGAGGGAGAGGAAGCAAAACTGAACATAATACACAGGAGACGAGGGACTATCAAAGTAAAACAGGAAACAACACTCACACTGAGACTCAGACTAGGACATGTGAACTTGACACTGAGACTAGACACACAGAGGGAGCGAGGGATAGAAGCACAGAGAAAGAGAGTGAGCCAGAGGGAGAGCCATAGACAGGGACAAAGAGACAGAATGGGAACTAGAGGAATATACTAACAGAAACCAAGAATAACAAAACCCTTCAAGATACAGAAATACAAAACTAAGGATACTGTAAACTAAAGACAAAAGGCATAGCAACACAAAACACTGGGTCACAGACCCAGGACCATGGCAGACTCTTTGCATAAGCTTGATGTAATTGTCAATAAAAGCCTTTAAAACTTATGAAATGCTTATAATTATAGTTCAATACACCACAGAAACAACTGACAAAAAGATCTAAAAACACTGAAGCAGTAAACTTTGTGAAAACCAGTATTTGTGCCATTCTCAAAACTTTTGGCCACGACTGTAGTCAGAAATAAACAAGCTGCACATAATGTATAGAAATGATTTCACTTGTTCTGTGTTTCTTGATCTGGTGACAATGAAAGAAACAACATTTTACAGTAAAGTAAAAACAACACACACCATCCACATCTCCATACAGCAAATTGGGTATGCTTGAATATAAAAACAGCACCAAAAGACCATCAAATGAGCAGTCATTCTGATCACTGAGCTGAGATTTTTGTTTCACTTTCAAATCCGGACTGTTTGTTGGGTAAATGTGTGCTATTTTTAGGCCCAGTTAAGGATAGCACAAGTATAGCATTTTAATCCCTAAATATGGGGCTGAAATTTGGTTTGGAGATTCACAGAAGTCGTATAAATACGCTTGAGATAAATGACCATTGAAACATGTTGACTGGTTTATTTATTTGTTTTCTTGTTGTCTTGCTTTCATTTGTAAGTTGATCCAAAAACCAAAGTGCAGGCTTATAAGTAACATTTTTATAGCTGTAATTTTGTCATTGCTGTTGTGTTGAGTGTCATGGTGACTTCTTATGTGAATCTCAAAGATTTACACTTACTGCCACCACCTCCTCACATGACAAGATATACTGTTCCTTTAAAAAATATTTGCTAGTGTGATGGTCTGGGGCTGCTTTGCTGCTTCAGGATGACTTGCTTTAATTGATGGACTCATGAATTCTGCTCTCTACCAGAAAATTTTGACATGACCTTAAACAGGCCGTTCATGAAAACCCTCCAATGTGGCTGAATTCAAACAATTCTGCAAAGAAGAGTGGGCCAAAATTCCTCCACAGCGATGTGAAAGACTCATTGTCAGTTATCACAAGGGTGGACAAACCAGTTATTAGGTTTAGGGAGAAATTACTTTTTCACAGCACTATAGCTGTAGGACAGAATTGCTACACTGAACACATGCACTGCTTTGAATTGTGAGACATCAGATATTTTGTCTACCTAATATGATTTTTCATCTTCACAACTGTGCACAAACAAATCGTAAAGCCTCGACATGATCGCAGTTAATGAAACACAGGAGCAGTTAAGTTACAGTAAAGCTAGGTGTGTTTTATTGTTCATGTTCAGTAATCAGCAGACAAAGCATCACACAGTGTTTTTTAATTATTTCTAATAGAACACATATGTTTCTGAATTTATTTCTGGATAAAACCACTGCAATCATTTAATCATCATTATTAAGCCATGACATCCCAACCACACACGCTAATGATTCCTGCTTCAGCTCTTCTCATTGGTTAGAAGGGCCCAAACTTTAGAAGTGCCTTCCACTTTCCATAAGATCCTCACCTTTCTCAGATACTGTCAATGATTCTTTCATGTTCATACACAAGAATCGCACTCCTCCTAAGGCATTGGTCAGAATTTAATCAAACTTAAACACGGTGATCCCACCACTCTGCATCATATTTGCTGTATGAAATCTAACATTTGTTCTTTACTAATTTTGCGTTTCTGTCAAAAATTATATCCATTTTTCTTCATCATGTCAGTAGCAATCATAAGAGATTTTGCCTTGTGCAAGCATGAAGAGAGTGAAGAAGTCTTTTGTGACATTTAATCACCACCTAAACCATCTCAGCTGGGGTTGTATTGTGAAGTTCGGCTCCAGATTTTTTGCAGTTCTCACTAGTTTTGTGTCTGTGAAGGCATTTTTCAATGCTTCAACCTGGTGCAATATGTCCAGTAATAGGAGAAATTGTAAACATGATCTAGATGTTTATTGTTCTTTCTGTTGATGCTTCACTACATCAAAACAGTGACAAAACATAACAGGCTTACTTTCCTTAATTTGGTATCAAACTGGGCAACCAAGAGAAGCCCTGGGCACTTCATTCAGTTTGCCAGGCAAGCATGGACTAAGGAAAAGAGTAAGACCTTGGGTTTTGGTATTCCTGTGGTATGGAGGGAACCACAGAATCACTTTGATGACCAGATTGTTGAAATTGCCATTTTTTGTAATTTGGAAAAGTGCAAAGAAGTTGAATCTGAATGAAAAAAAAGAAAAAAAGATTTGCATTTTGTGACAAAACTGTACATGATTGCATATTTGTATTGGTGTTTTTGAACTCAGCATCACTGAATTAGGTAATATCAAGTATTTTCTGGAAAACAGCAGAAATTTTATTTTTTGATGCAGGGCAGTGTCACCTGATGGTTCTTCACAAGAATTTGGCTCAAGGTCATATTTGTCATTTTATGGGCAATAACCTGTGAATTGTGTCAGATGAGCTACTCAGTCACTGACATCCTGGTTTTAATGTTAATGTACAGCACTTTATTCACACAGACTGATTTTAAAATAAAATTTTGATCCACTGTAGTGGAAATTGTAAAATTAACAAAGTCCACAAGAGCGGTCATCTGTAATCAACATTCTTTATTTCCATGCATGGAGAGAGCAAAGATGATGTCACTGTCCAAGTGCTCTGCTGAGCCCATGTTCACTGCAGTCTTTATACACACCCCAAAACCAGTCACCCAAGCCACCCATATCCTGTAAGGCAACTCAGCCAAAAATCACACGTTCCCATTTGCACCTTAACTATCAAACTTCCTTCCCTAAAGCAATTATTTACCACATTCCATTCTCAGTTTTGACATCTTTCTCATTGGAGAGAGCTAAAAGGAGAATGATGCGAGTTCTTTGCCCTAATAATAAAATAATAACACCCCCTATAAACATATTATCATCTGAAGATTCTACAACAAGGGAAACTGATGTAGGTAAGTAGGTAGGTAGGTAAGTACGTAGGTAGATAGATACTTTATTCATCCCCAGGGGGACATTCACTTGCCCTGTCATTAGACTTACTCCTCTCGGTTGCTTACAGTTACCGTGAGGTGCGACTGATCCGTGTTTGTCATGGTTGCTGTAATTTTAACAGTATCTCTGTAAGTAAGCATGGGCATTTCAGGATCATCAGCCTCTCCCCTGACAAACCCATTCTGATCACCGTCATACATCCTTTGAAAAAGATTATCATCACAGGGTATAGACTGGTCAAAGACTCCGATTCCATACCAGTTCTTATACAATGTATAGTTAAAAGGAACAGAGAACATCACAGCTATTTTCTTATCAGTGCTCTCTCCAGATTTGTAGAGATCGTAGGTGAAGACTCCAATACATCCATATATTGCAGCAGCAGTCTTGGTGAACTCACCAGATGTAGACTCAGAAGGGCAAAGTGATGGGCCCAAGGCAGTCAGACAATTTCCATGTACGAGATACACACTGGTCAGAGAAAAAGTAATTGCCCCTCTTGTTAAATCACTGGGATTAACCACACTCACACACACACACATATATATGTAATATTGTGTGGTTTATACACGTAATGAGTTGAGATCAGGACTATCTGTGTGCCACATGGCCACACAGCCAATCTGTGGGAGCCAATCGATGTATAACTTTTATGTCATGTGTTTTTCTGGATTTTTGGTTGATATTCTGTCTCCCTCCATTAAAATGACACAGCCATAAAATTAGAGACTGTTCATTTCTTTGTAAGTGAGCAAACTTACAAATTCAGCAGGGGATCAAAAAATGTTCCCTCCACTGTATAATACAACTGACTAGTGTTGCCTTAGTCTAATGATTTACACATTCAGCTAACAAATGACAGATCCCTGGTTTGAGTTCGAGAAGTTACAGAAATCCCTTTTGGGGTTGCATCAGGAAAACAATCTATCTGGCATAAAAGTCTACAAACATACAGACTTGTGACAAGGGAGCAGCTGAAAGTAGCATTGTATATATAATTAATTGACTATTTATTTGGTTATAAAATGCTTCTAATCAGTAACAGGCCACACCTAAGTTCTTCACAGTGACCTTCCATTCTATATTTTTCATGATGTTTTTTCTGTTTAATTCATTTCATGTCTTTTAATCTATTTATCTTTAACCTACTATTAATTTTTCTGTGTCATTATTAGCAGTCAGATAGTCAGTTACTGTATCTGTGAAGCACTTTAAATAAATGTGCATGAAATATGAAAGAAAGCTTTGTTGATTCAATCATTAGTCATTTTTTTTATAGTCACCTGTAGTTACACAGGGTGTAGTCCCTGCTGTCATTCGTAATATCAACAAGACACTCGCGAGATTCAGAAGAAGCCATGATGTCTGCAAACAAAAGAACAAAGTAACTGGTGAAGAACCTGTTTCACTGACCACAAGGCTGCACAAGCAAGAATGTAGACAAATGGCAGAGAAAGACTTTCAGGCCCCCAGCATAGACGGGTCCCATGTACAAGCTTTGAGACTACATGCAGAATCCAGTCATCATGTTACAGAGGAAGTTGCTCGACTTGACCCTCTAGAACCAACAGAAAAAGGAGACATATTGAAAAATCCCTTCTCTCCCCATGTGATTTCAGTTTCTCCCACACAGGGAGGATTGTGCCCTTTCAGAGCGCCTGGTCCTAGTTCCCACCTAAGAGCTCTGCTTTTTTTTGTTTTTGTTTTTTACTGAAACTTCCCCCTTTTTCTCATTTTATGCTTTCCAGCTTTTAAAAGAGATAATTAAAAGAGGATATTCACTGCTTCATATAAGTGGATGAACAGCACTAACATTACTGTTGTTTCTACAGTGAGAACTCCAAACACACTGAGCAGAAAAATGATGATACAAAGAAGAGATTCACAAACTCTGAAGACCTACGTTTGGAAAATGTACCAAATTGGAGAAAGAACCATTTACATGCAAGATTAGATTAACGAATAAACATTAAAAAGTCTCTTTTTCAGTGTCAAACAATGAAAGTCTGACTTACAGTGATGAGATGATTTCAGGTCAAAGCAATAAGTAGTCTCTGTATGAATGGTTGTCCCAGTCAAGATGTGTGACCAAAGAGTCCTGAAAGGCAAAGTTCAAGTAGAAAGTTAAACTCTGGTATTCAATGACCCCAAATGCAATTTTACATTAACACGTCCTCTGACATTATTTACTTTTTAAATTGTGACACATATGGTTTTAAATAAATGGATGAGTGAAAACAAACAATGGAAGAAAAATGAGATAAGGAAACAGAAACATGGAGTCTGGTTGATGGCATAGATGTGGTGACAAGAAGAAGGAAAGTACAGATAGCAGCAGCAGCAACAAAAAGTATTAGCAATGAAACATGTAAGCATGATGTAAGTGAGACACTGATGCATTTAAAAAAAATTTTGACATCATTTACAGTCTCTATGAAAATTCCCACCTCTCCTTTACTTTGATTGATCAGTAAGAGAGAATGATACGTCAGTTAGATTCACATTATTTATATAGAAATGGACAGAGTGAGGATCATTATCATTAGTTTGCACTTAAATACATACAATAATACATATAATAAAGTTTCCAAAACAGCAAAACCTCATTGAAAACTCCATCCATCCATCTTCTCGCGCTTATCCGGGGCCGGGTCGCGGGGACAGCAGCCTAAGCAGAGAAGCCCAGACCTTCCTATCCCCGGCCACCTCTTCCAGCTCATTGAAAACTCAATTTTTAAATAACATTATTAACCTTAATTGTTGATTATGCTGCTGTAATGTAATAAATTATGGTTACTTACAACATATATATGTATATATATATATATACATATATATGTGTGTGTGTGTCCTGGTGGTCATAAAATAATGAAAAAATATGAAATCAGATGTCATAGGGGCGCTGGTCTGGTTTTGTCTGTTTTTCTCATCTCCTTATCAGCTTGCAGGCCCACACCTTTTGGTAGGTGGAGTTCTGGGGCTTCCTGCTTTCCACCCAGCACAGCTGCTCCTCGTTCCCGTCATCACGGACCTGGATAAAGGACCAGTGGTGCCTCCCAGTCTCCGCCAGATAGTCTGCTACTCAAGAGTGGTAAACTAGCTCAGGTCAACACTATTTCCTCGTTTTGCTTCCTGTTTCCTTACGCTACCTTTCATGTTCCTAGTGTCATCCCGTCGGCTGAAGTTCCCACACTCCCCTCCCTCGACCACAGGATTATCCGGCTCAGCCGTCTCACCTCTATCTTGGACCACGTCTCCACACTACGCCTGCCTGCTCACCCCCTTCACCGCTCACCCACGGACCATTACCAGCGCTTGCCTCCTCCTCTGGAAAACCACCCCAGGACTTCCCCAAGTAAGCACAATCCATCCGTTACTCTCTTTGGATTCCTCTCCTTCACCCCGGACTAACATCTCTCTCTCTCCTCCAGTAGACTACCAGATACTGCGGCTAGTGAAAACTCCAAATACTAGTGTCTCATTCCCCGATGTAAACTCTGTCTCAGCAATAAATCTTTTATACTTACCGGTTTGCTTCTGCGGGTCTGCTTTTGGGTCCAACCTTTTGGTGTTCCACCAACAGGGCGTGACATCAGAAACTTTGGTAATATATAAGTAATTCACCAAGTATTGCATTTAAACCAAAGAAACCAGTGAAAAGGCATTATTAATGTTCTACTGTAGCATGTAAACTTGTTACATTTCTTACTTTTGGTCTATTTCTATCATCTGTTTACAGACTGAATAGACTTTAGGTTCATATTTATATTTCTAAAACTCACCAAGTCTCCGTTGCCTGCTTCTCCACTGTCACCACTGAATTGAAAGTGTGCTTTTGTTGTCTTTTTGTACCTCCAGTCTCCTCCCCCTTTATTTCTTCTGGAAATACCTGATTCTAGCTAATGTCTTTGGAATTGTTGAATAGTTTCTTGTTTCTATGTTTCTTGTGTTTATATGCTTGTCTGTGGACAGTTTTTCTCTATACATTATAGCTATAGCTGTGGAATTTAAGCCCTTTGTTCGCATCCTTTTTAATTCAGAATTTGTGAGTCTGTGTATGTGTGTGTTTGTCTCTCTGAACAGGAGCATAGCTAAAGTGGAGGATTCAAATTTGACTGAAATGACATGTGACACAAATTTCACAGTTTCTGTTATTTGCTTCTATGTTTGAAGCCTAAATTTTAGTTTTATTTTTAACAGACAGAAAAGTCACTCATCTGCACTCAGTTTTACTTCCTCCTGTACATGGATCACTGCCAGACTTCACCTCCCCAGTTCTCTCTAGAAATGCCTCAAAGATATTTGAACTACTTTAACTAAGTAGAGTAATGAGTACTTTTAGGAATTTTGTATTTATTTATTTCTGGAAGGAGATTTTTGGATTAACATAATTTCTCAGCTTTAGTTTTGGTTGCTTGTTGTTGGATAAAGATTTAACAGTTGAAACTGTGATGACTCTCTGCCTTGGCCAGGGCCTGCTGTTTCCCCTGTTTGTCCCTTTGTGTTGTCTTGCAGGTTCCTGGTAGGTTAATAGAATAGAATAACTTTATTGTCCACATCAATGGAAAATTGTCTTCGGTTCACCAAGTCATAAATCAATCAATCATAATAAAATACTAGTAGTTATCAACCCACATTCATACATATGCATAATATAAAACTTCAATACAACAATAAAAATACATCACAGCATCTTATTATTCAGTATACTGATTGCTTTTGGCACAAATGATCGCTTATACACCTTTTCGCTAGCTAGAGCCGTCCTATAACGTCGTCATGAGGGCATTAATTCAAAGTCAGAGTAAAGAGGGTGTTCACGATCAGCAACAATAAACCAGGTTTTCCTTTAAACAGCTTTATGATATGATTAACCCTAATCTGGTAGGGTTAATCAGTGCAACTGGGAGCACCTGGCCAGTCTCCCTGGAGCCTTTAAGAACTGGCTGTTTCAGCTCACGGCTCTCTTCCCTTCTCTCCATTCATCCAGCACATTTGTTTGTTTGGCTTTGGCCTGGTTGTTTTAGGTTTTACCCCATACTTAACATTCAGTCACTCATCCAACTACTGACACACTGATAACACTGATTAGCACGCCACATGGAGTATTATGGTTTTTCACCTCGTTTGCTTAATAAATTGGTACATTTTGGGTTAAGTGGTGTCTCTCCCATTATTTGTCATGTCCCTCGAGCCAAACTGTGACAAAACAGCATCAGCTTTTTAACTTTGTCCCAAATTTGGACATTTTAACTTCCCATAATCAAAAGCCAAGAATAACAGACAAAAAAGAAGTCTGGCTTTTGTATTCTCCATATGACAAAAAAGGGAAACTGTCTTTTTTTTAGCAAAGTGAAAATGATCAAGACTCCCTTTGCAGAAGAAATCAAAAAGTGATGTTGCTTTTGAAGTAACCTAAGTTTGTTCTGTTAAGTCACTGTTCAAGCTTACTGATCTCTTTACTGGAATGAAGAAGGAGGAAGCAATAAACACTAAGTTGTTTCTCTTTCTTTTTTCTGCTTCAAAATCAGGTGTTGCAGGAAGTTAGCATGAAATACCAATGTTTTATCATCCCCTTCACCAAAGAAACAAAAGGACCAAGAACAAAAGGAAACAGACAATGCCACCGGCATCTTAATAAAATGTCATCCTCTTCCTCCTCACCTCATATTATAAGATAAAAATCTGTGAGAGTATTTCATGCAAACTTCCTGCAACACCTGATTTTGAAGCAGAAAAAAAGAGAAAAGTGATTGGTACTTATTGCTTCCTCCTTCTTCATTCCAGTAAAAAGATCAGTTAGGTGTCTGCTGCCTGTAGATCTCCCCCTCCCCTCACTCGTAAACAAGACCCTGAGATACCTAAACTCCTCCACTTGGGGAAGCAACTCATCCCTGACCCGGAGTGGGGACTCCACCCTTTTCCGGCTGAGGACCATGGCCTCAGATTGGAGGTGCTGATTCTCATTCCCGCCACTTCACACTTGGCTGCGAACTGCTCCAGTGTGAGCTGGAGGCCACCACCTGATGAAGCCAACAGAACCACATCATCTGCAAAAAGCAGAGATGAGATTCTGAGGCCACCAAACTGGAAGCCTTCCGCCATTTGGCTACGCCTAGAAATTCTATCCATAAAAACTATGAACAGAATCAGTGTCAAAGGGCAGCCCTGGCGGAGTCCAACATCCACTAGGAACAAATCTGACCTACTGCCGGCAATGTGGACCAAGCTCTTGCAACGGTTGTATAGGGACCAAATGGCTCAAAGCAACGGGCCAGACACCCCATACTCCTAAAGCACCTCCCACAGGATACTCCGAGGGATGCAGTTTAATGCCTTCTCCAAGTCCACAAAACACATGTAGACTCGTTGGGCAAACTGCCACACAGCCTCAAATGTTCTTGAGAGGACAAAGAGCTGGTCCAGTGTTTCGTGACCAGGACGACAACTGCATTGTTCCTCCTCCATCCGAGGTCCGACTAACGGATGGACTCTCCTTTCCAGCACCCTGGCATAGACCTTCCCAGGGAGGCTGAGGAGTGTGATGCCCCTGTAATTGGAGCACACCCTCAGGTCCCCCTTCTTAATGATGGGGACCACCACCCCAGTCTGCCAGTCCAGAGGTACTGCCCCAGAAAATAGGCCCCAGGGATCCGTTAACTTTTAAGGGCTAGAATAACCTATAAGAATCTAATATCTCCAAAAGATATTAATACTCCTACACAAGTTTTACCTTTACTGTTAAAAAGAACCCAAAAAAGGGTCCACAAAATCAACTTTAATTGCAGATAGGATATTTATTTAAGCAGTTTTAACAAGGGCAACGCAAAATAAAAATCAAATAAGAATAATTACATAACCAAATCACTTGAATTTAACGCTAACCTAATTAACCTACTCTATTGCTGATGCTGAGTATTAATACTGTACTTGGGATGAATGAGAGAAAGGAGGGGGGCATGCTCTGGCCAGTAGCATGTCCAACTCCGTTCCAGGTGAACCACAACCCTTTGGAGAGCTGCCAAATCCTTCTGAAAATACAATCCAGTAGGAAAACGGTAGAAATCCAACTCCTTCTGAAATTGTAATCCCATAAAACAGGAAGACAGCAGAATAATACAGAGAAAGACTTTCTTTCTCTGTATTATTGTAGGGTCTTTACCTTACAATATGAAGCACCTTGAGGCGACTGTTGTTGTGATTTGGTGCTGTATAAATAAAATTGAACTGAACTGAATACTTGGAAATTGTAATCCACATGGCAAAAACTGAGCAGAGGAAAAAAACAAAAACTATAAAGCCAAATCAGAGGAACAAAGGGTTGGCTGTGGTAATTCCTTCATGTAATCTCTTGCTGCATTTTCACCTGTTCCCCAAAATCTAATCTTCGGCTCTGCTCACGCCAGGAAGAAGGAAGAACAGCTTATCTCTTTTATAGATATGGTTATAGACCATAGATATGGTCTTCATAGCTATCTGATAGACTCCAGTTTGTTCATGTAAATGGGGAGTCTTCTTCAAGCACTAAGGTTAATTATGGAGTTCCACAGGGTTCTGTGCTGGGACCAATTCTGTTTACATTATACATGCTTCCCTTAGGCAGTATCATTAGAAGGCATAGCATACATTTTCATTGCTATGCAGATGACACTCAGCTTTATCTATCCATGAAGCCAGACGACACACACCAATTAGTTAATCTGCAGGAATGTCTTAAAGACATAAAGACCTGGATGACCTCTAATTTCCAGCTTCTAAATTCAGATCAAACTGAGGTTATTGTACTTGGCCCTAAAAATCTTAGAAACATGGTGTCTAACCAGATACTTACTCTGGATGGCATTACCTTGGCCTCCAGTAACACTGTGAGGAATCTTGGAGTCATTTTTGACCAGGATATGTCCTTCAATGCGCATATTAAACAAATATGTAGGACTGCTTTCTTGCATTTGCGCAATATCTCTAAAATTAGAA
>VUQS01070132.1:0-12700 GCA_015108495.1 Heterochromis multidens
ACATTCAAAGCTCTTCTTTGGATGTTGGCTGCTTTTTGTTCCGTTCTCTGTCAAGATATTCCCACACTGCTTCAATAATGTTGAGGTCCGGGCTCTGGGAAGGCTAATTCATGACTGACAGTGGTCCATTGTGTGTTTTTCTATCTAGGTATGCTTTTACTGCATTGGCAGTGTGTTTGGGATCATTGTCATGCTAAAAAATGAAGCTGATTCAAATCAGATGAATTCCAGATGGTATTGCATGGTGGATCAACATCTGGTACTTTTCTGTGTTTGTAATTCCATCAATTTTGACAAGATCTCCAACACCACTGGCTGAACCTCCACCATGTTTTACAGATGGCTGTAGACACGTCTCTCCTGCCCTCCTCCATACATACTGACAATGATTTGAACCAAAAAATTTCAAACTTGGATTTATCACTCCATAAGATGTGTTCCCACTGATTTTCAGTCATGAAACATTTTTGAGAATTTTTAGGGCTGCCACTTCTTCTTTTGTCCTCTATTTGTCCAGCTTCATCAAATACTTTTTAAGGACACACTGCACACCATGCCAAGTTTTCAGCTAATAACTCTTTGGGAATCACCTTGTTGGTGCCAAAATACTTTTATATGTCTGTCAAACTGTGTTACCTTTGGCATTTTTTGTAGATTCAGCAAAAGAAATGGCAACACATTTTGTGTTTTTATGACTGCTAGTAAAAAAGTGCCAAGAGATACAATTTCATTTGTTTTCTTTGCTAAGTTGTCTTTTGTGTGTAGACACAACACTGATTCATCCCTTGAAGTAGGTGCCTTTATCCTTGAATGGTTCATAAGCCAGTATTAAGTGGCTTAACAAACAAACAAACAAAGAACTGGACTGAAAATGAATGAAAAAGCAGCCAATGTCCAAAGAAAAACTTTTAAACCTTTGAAAACCTTCAGAAAGCCTGGAGAACTATCATTTAAGACCACTATAAAAAATTACAATAAAGTCTGGCTCCTTGGAAGCAAAATATAAAGAACTGAGGGGTGGGTCAAGACTTTTGTCCATGTCCATTTTAAGATTCTATAGAAAACTTTTCTCTATTCTACATTTTGCCATTGATTTTACCTTTATTACAATCGTCAGTTCTAAGAAGAGAAAAAAACCAAACAATTTACCATGTTTAATTAATGGAAATAGTGCAATTATTTAGTTACTTTTTATCAGTTGACAGCACTGTGAGCTGCCTGTGTTGTCTGCGTACTAGCCATACAGCCATATTATTATTCACTTCAGCTATACTGTTGGCTGACCAGTTTTTTTCAAAAGCACCATGAGCACATGGATCAGAAGGAATAAATTTAGCTAATAACATCTTAATGACTTGAGGAAAATATGCACTGACTCAGCATTTGATCAGAGAAGCTGACACTTACTGAATAAGAGTCTATTAGATCCAGAGCTTTGTAATGCCCTGGCATTGCATCTTAAAGCTTTCACCCCAGTGGCTTCATTTTTCTAATCCAGTAGCTACTTCCATCATTAATATACAGGCCATGATGTAAAGTTGAAGCATAAATTATGGAGAAATTGATTTGTATAGTCTTGTGCCAAGACTATACAAATACATTTTTGAGTAAGAAATGTTAATATAGCTGTTGCACCCTTAAATGTTTTACATATTAAGGACCATGAAAACACATTAAAACACACTATTTTTGCAACAGTTGCAAAATGCAAATTGTGTCCTAGAAATCTGAATTTGAACAGCCTACTAAGCTGTGGCAGAAAACAAGCATCATAAAAGCCTTCATTTGAAGCCTAAAATAAATGTTGGAGAGTCCTATGTGTTCTACTTCTGACAAGCCAGGTGTTCTATAAAAGTAGAAAGAATCTCTTTTAAAAGGAGCTCTGCTTTGTCTTGTCGGATTTTCTTGGTCTCTCTGTGCCGAACACTGCCTTTACGTGACCTCAGTGCACCAGTGCACTTATGGAATATTTTCATCTTTTGACTCACTCACAAAAACGACAGTGTTGCATCCTGCCATCCAAACACCCACCTGACACATCTGAACAACCACTGAAACAAATGAAATATGAAGGCAGGTCTGGTTCTGCTTCTGTCAGTCCAAATAGTTACACAAGAGCATCCATTCTCATATTACTGACATTTAGATGGAAGAAAGGAATTGAATTGTTTTCTAAAGTTACTGCATGCAAAATGCAATGGAACTAATGTATTTTCACTCAGGAAATGCATCTTTTGGATATCAGTGTATCAGCAGTAACAAAGCTGTCTGTCATGTCTTCTTGGTGGCTACAGCTGTTTCATCTTGATAAGAGAGAAACTGCCTCGCAATTGTCTGTTTCTGGAGGTTCATAAAGTTCCAAAGGAAATTCAAAGCAGCTGAAAAGGTACAATCATCAAAGTAAATACCCTCAAATCTTGCAGCTGAGAATAGCGAGAATTCTAAGAGGAAGCAGTGACTTAAACTTGGTTCCAGGAATAATAATGGCTAATGTCCTTTTGAACATTTGATTTCATGCTCTAAGTACAAAACTACTTTGGCTTGGAAGGCTGCATTTTTTTAGTCATCAGAAGAGATTGCCTTGAGGACTCACACTCGATTGTTAAATTCAGAGCAGGAGGCCTCGACAGCACAGGGTATGACTGTGAATTGAGTCAGAGTTCTGCTAAAATACATAACCTGCTTTTGTTTGTCCCTTTTATTCCATCTTATACCAAAAATACCAACACATTGCAAGAGTGATTCATTTCTGAGGAATAAGCTGGACTGTAGAGACAGTTGAGTCAGTGCGTCCCGAGGCAGCTTCTTCTGCTTTGATTGCAAAAATCTGAGCTTACTCACAAAAAATTTCAGATGAAGGCAAAAATGCTGCTGCAAAACAGACGATGACAGCTACCCCCGTCCAGACAATGGGAACAGGATTTTCTTGTGAATACATTTACTTTGTACTGGGTTACTAGCTCAAACCATTACCCATTAATGAGTCAGAGTACACACAGAGCTCATCAATGAACTGGTCGTTCATTTAGATGTCAAGCACATACTTAAAAAGTGGCAGACATATAAACACCAAGCAAAGTGCTCAAAAGTAACTTTGAGGCACCAGTCATCAGGACAATATTTTGCCATGTTTACACACATACACAGGCGTCATAGACTGAATAATAGAATCAGGTAAAAGCAGCAGTTTACCTGTGCGAATGTCATGGTTGATGCCTTCCACAGAGATAATGGCATTAGCTATTCCACGACCTTGCAGGTCCCTGACTACACCTTTGATCCCACGGTGCACCTGCATATGGAAACATGACATATGCTGTCATGTGTGATTTAATGATATGATTTGTACCATATGTTGACAGTTGAGGATTTTATATTTCTTGCTCATGCAGCACCAAATATACAAATAATAGCTCTGTCACAGCATGTGGCCCAGTCCTCTGAAAACCAGGGCTTGTTGCCCTGTTATGTTTTAGAGAGAGTAAAATATAAAAGGGCAATGAGCTGGCTACTTTTCAAAATGCAGCCTTATTTTATCTGAAGTCGAATGCAAACCTAATATTTTATAACCCGCTATGGAATGGAAACAGTAAGGAAATACCAAATGCTAAATAATAAAGTCTAGATCTTATTTCTTATATATATAATTATCAGTTTTTAGCTTAGGCTTTATGTTTACAGAGGGACAGGCATTTGTGAGCACTTGAACTGGTTACATGTCTTCCTGTTGGCTTTTACTGGCAAGAGTCAAAAAACCTACATATGACAATAACATTAATTTAGTGTAAGACATTTATGGTATTGGTGTAACACTTTATGTAAGTACTTAGTGAGCAGTCAGATGGAAAGAAAATTAACAGTAAAACCATATACCTTATAAAATAGCTCTAAAATAATTTTAAAAAGCATGTGTTTCAATGCCTTTATTGGTTATTCGTTTAGTTTTTTGTGTACATGTGTGAGATTCAGGGGCTCATTTGCCTCTGTACCTGCTCCATGAAAACAAGAAGGGACTCGCGATTGTTCTCCCACTCCTCAGGCAGCTCACTCTCATGAGGAAATTTGTCACAACCCACATACATCGACAGCTCAAAGCAATTGGTGTGCAAATAGCTGAAATCATTCATACCTGCCAAGAAAAAGAGACAGCAGAAGCCAGCAGAATTAGGTCAGGATTTAGTTCACTTACTGGCCAGATCTGTGAAATTAGAAATGGGTTTGAAACACCCTTTCGTTATTATTTGTTTGTCTGTGAATTATTACATAATGCCTTAGGCTAAAACCTAGAAGCTTTGAAAACAGAAGTTTTCCAAATATGCAGATATATGCTAAACAGAGCTACAGCTCAAAGGCTCAGAGCTGAGCAGAGAAATCCTGCATCACACAGTGAGAAAACCCCCAGATATGGACACTAACTGCCAGCTGCAGTGTGCCAGGATGCTCCGTTGATGGTGCCGTCCTCCTTGGCAAAGTCTTGTGTGTGGCAGACCCGTCGGTTGGCATCAGTCATCAGACGGTGGGTGGAAGCGTAGGAGAAGGCCAGCCAGCGGAAGATGTGGTCATCTGGGGTGGGGGTTTGCTCCCTGACCACCCCTTGGGAGCGAGTTCTGTCATACGGGAAGGTCACCACCAGCTCCCCACCCTGGAGGTTACCACCCAGCACAAAGGGCATCTTCTCCATCCATGCTATCAGAGCTCGTGTCTCCAAGGCAACCTACAGGCAGGAGAGGGAAGGCTAATGTAATTCATGCAATCATCTCAGCACAATCACTAAATTAACTCCCTCATGCTGAAAACAATTTCACTGCAATGTCCTCTCAAGAGGGAGTAATAAAGCTTTTTAAATGTAAAATACTGCAGTAGAACTTTAGCAAAATCCATTTTGAAAAGTGTACAAATATTCATCAAGAGGCAGGAAATTGACAAAATTGCCCCTGCTGTTCGGGCTCATGTAACCCCTTTTATCTCTAAGCACACGCTGAACCAGTTAGCCAGGCAGGCAAGGATAGTTTTCACAGCTTTGTGAGCACAGATGGGGATCCCAGCTCTATAGCTGCAGCAGCTATTCTGGAGGCTTTGTATGACTCACTCGGGGCTCTCACCAACGTCAAAACACTCGTGAGGATGAGCTTTAAATAGATTGCTGGGTATATTTTAGCTCACAGCCTCTTTGTCGTCACACAGCAAATGCATCCGCTTCTCCCAAAATAGACAGCGCTGATATGTCCTCGTGAAAGGTTTACCCTTTTCAAAAGGCTGATGGTCTTCGCCATGAAATTTGTTTGTTACGCTACTAGGGAGTGCAGGACAAAAATACAGTGTCAGAATTCGTCAACTGAAGGAAAAGTTGCTGAAAACCGAATGGCAATCACAATTTTAAAGACAGAGCAGCACATGGAAGATTTCCTGACTTACTGAGGCATTTGTGGACTGGTACCAATCTGGGATGGGGACATGATGGTTGGGCATTTTACGAGGAACCCACTTCTTGGCCTCAGCTGCCCACAGAATAGAGTTAAGATCAGGGAAGTTATGGTGAATGTCAATTCCATCATTGCTCCAGCGACCCAGAGACCAGCCGCTGAGCTCTGAACCCTGTGTAAAACAAAAGAAAACCACAATATTTGGGAAATTCAAAGACACAGGGAACAGTTCTGTGATCACAGATGGAATTCTGTGAATGGTGAAGGTGGGAAGTGTGGAGCTGTCTTCATCATTAAGAGACTTAGCAGAGGTATTAAGCCAGGCGCAGGAAGGACTGGGGTTGCAGAGGCCGATCAAAAAATCCTGTGGTCCATGCACACAATTTGCCAAACAAACAACATGCTGTAGAGTGGAAGGTCATCACCTGCAAGCAAAAAGGGCTTAAAGCTGCTTTAAATCAGTTTTGGATCACTGCAACACATTTTAATGAGCCATTTAAAGTATCCCGAATAGAAATTTATGGAAGAAAGCTGTTCCTCCCATCCCCTCTTTTTTTAAAACAACATTATACTTTATAAGCATTTTTAATCTGATTTGACTGATGATGCATGCAGCTCTTAAACCCACTGAAATTAAAGTTAGTGGTCTTGTAACCCAAAATAACTGATCAGACTTGCTGGCTGCCGAGTGGCAAGGCTTGGTTGTTGAAGGTCTTTGGAAAGTAATGTACACATCCATCAGACTCAGATCAACTCCACGACCTCGTGTGATTTTTATTTGAGAAGGTAAAACCCAATATTTAATTTATATAAATGCATACCTGTGTTCTTAGCTTGTTTAAACCATTTGCTGTGTCTTTCTTCATATTTGTTGTTTGGGAGTGGACACTCTGATTGATAGTGTCCACCCTAACTAACTGACTATGGTTTCATGGCACTTGTGGCTAGTGAGAGCCAACTCAACCTTAAAGGGTCTATGCAGCCACAGGACCAACTGCTAAGTTGAGATGCAGAGCTGAGTATTTAGTTTGAGTGGGTGCAGCAGTTTTCATGTTACATATGACTATTAAACACTGAAACAAAAAAATGTGATTCAAGAAACTATAAAAAATAAGCTCAGTGGCTCCACAGTGTAGTGGTTTACACATTCACCTAACAAGCAAAAGATCCCTGGTTTGATCCTGGAAGGAGAGGCACATCCCTTTGGGATTGCATCAGAAAGGGGTTCGGGTGCCAAATCAAAACTTTAATCACTGCATCAGCCACAATAACATGATAACTTTATTTGAAAAAGAAAAACTGGTTTGTCTGGTGCTTTTGTATAAGCATCACAGTGTTCAGTAGCCTCATCTCTTATACTTTGCATTTATATGGTACTGAAATAAAACATGACACTGAAAGTGGTTGTTAGCTTTTGTGAAAAGTGCATTAAAGTATTTAAAGTGCACTCACATTGTTCATTTTATATACATCATTCAAACTAATTTTCCAGCAACACATGCACTTTTATTAGGAGGAGACCAGAGAGAGATGCTGCTTTCACCAAAGGCCAGATCTTGGTATGAGGTCACAAATAGCTGTCTTGCAGACCTACCACTTCAAAGGCTTTCTCGTACCCATCAGGGTTGACAGATGGCAGTAGATGGATTCTAGTCTCTTCCACCAGGTGACGTATCCGCTGGTTGCCAGATAGGTACTCGAGACACATGAACTGCATCAGCAGGAGGAGCAGCTCTCGTCCCAGCACCTCGTTACCATGCAATCCTGCCGTGTAACGAAACTCTGGTTCACCTAATCAACAGGTTCACATTAAGGGAGAGATATAGGGAGAGCAGCCAGAAATTTATAGTGCTATCACTACAGCTGCAGAGAGAAAATAACACTTAGGAGCACTGTGTGTCTTTGATGTTCCTATTTTCTGCATTAAATTCAGCAATCATAATCCACTTACTTAACTACTCACCAACTTCATGTTCTCCTGGATTGTCAGAGATCTCGATGGCATACAATTTGAGGCCACTCTGACTTTTTCCTATGTTATAGATCCGGGTGATGTTGGGACACATTTCATTAACCACCTTCATAAGCTGTGAAAAATAAATAATAAAGAATTTACTACTGATACATTGTAAAAAATCTGACCTAAATGTGTGAACTAGTATCTACTGCACCACTCAATTATCTCTGAGGTTCAATGGAACTACTTGCAGAGGTACAAGAGACCAAAATAAAAAAAACAAGTGCACTTTTTGTGACATTTACAGCTGAGATACAAAATTTTCAAAGTCACAAAAGTGCTCAGAATGACAGATAATTGGAACATCAATCGCTCCATGACATGAGAACAGCTGTCATCTACTGAAAGCTGTCCAATAAGCGAGCAAATCAACCTTGAGCTGAGATCGTCAACTGCTGTTTTCAAGATAATGAACAAACTGTTGGGCTCAACATATGTACAATCAGTTATTCAAGATTAACAGTCTCTGAATATGCTAAAAGCAGAAATTTACTAGTTCAATATTTAACTCATTTTACTGGTTAGTCATTCAGTCAATAATTTAATAATCTGAAAAGATCTGCTATTCATTATTCATCTTGTTCTTTAATAATGAAATCCCACATGAACTGCTAGTAGATCTGGCCATTTTTCCATGTGAGATATCATTATTTCTTTATGTTTTTGTGGTCTTTTCACTAGTTTAAAGGGGCTCTTGTAGGAAAAAGTAAGTAAGTAAGTTACAGATTTTTCAATCAGAATATGATGACAGCTGGGTTGTTTGGTCACCAAACCATCCATCACAAATCTGAAGAAGCAGATAAAGCTTGTTTTTGAGTTGAAGGGGATTTACACTTCTGTGTTAAATCTACCCTGTAGGTACACAAAACCTGCAAATGCCTCTGAAACCCTACAACTTAACCTGCGCCATAACCTGACGTGCACCTCCCTGGAAATGTAAGTACACGTCGCGTCAACGCAGCCAGCAGCTATTGTGATTGGTCAGTACTTCCAGCCACTTTTTCGCTGCAATTTTTGAATTTATCAGTGAAAGAATAACAATCATTGCCTCAATAGAATAGAATAATGGTCATAGCCTCAGTATAAGGACTCACAGATGTCACCAAATGCACTTTACTAACCAAGCTTGCTAGTATTAGCTGCTAATTCAGCACTCCACCTTCTTGTCCAAATATGGTCCCTTCTGGCTCCAAAAAAGGTGGCTATGGCCATATAAATTAAAACTAAAGACTTCAGAATAGCATGTCACAGTGGCTATCTTTTACCTATAGTCTATCATAAAAACAGCCTAAGATGATTTTAACTTAAATTTCTGTTCTAGAAACGTATCACCAGTGAGGTGTTACAGTCCTTATTTAACGACACTGTAGCCAGTGAGAGGGGCTTTGTAGCAGCAATTATGCAATTATGAAGCCTGCGAGACAGAGGCAGCTTGCTGCAGAATAAAATAGAAACAATTATTGTATGAGTGGTGACACAAAGAACTTGTGCAGTTGGAGAAAGACTAACTAGCTGTTAAGTAAAGCAACTGCAGTAATGTCAGACATCCATGTGTACTCATCCTTCCAGCTGCAGCAGAGGTTATTAACCAGTCATGGGGTTTTAACCAAGTCTTTGTTTAACTTAACTTCTCAAGTAAATCATTAAAGAAATGTCTGCTTTTCATTGATAAAAATATAGGATCCCAAGTCTCAGCTTAATAAAGCACAACATGCCCTTGATAAATAAACCTGGATTGTTATTTACCATAACCACTGTAGGACATTCTGTCTTAGAAGAAGGAGTCTTTTACTCCACCTACCAATTCTTTACATGTAATTTTTTTCTTATAGAAACATAATGAAACTGAATGTGACACACGCTGTATGCTTAAACTTTCTACTCACTGTAATGCTGTTATTAAAAAGAAGCATCTTGGCCAGGGTGTTCTTGGGCGATATTAATTTAGAATGTGAAAAGTGCTCTTTCCTCTCCATTTGTAATGTCTTTTCACTGTCTATGCTTTGGCAATATCAGTAATCCCAGGGGCACTGTATTATAATCAGCCATGGTTTCAGAAAAGGACAGTCCTTGAGCAATATAACGGATATCTTTTTCATTCCTCTCATTGGACATGTACTTTATATGAGAAGCCGCAAAGGGCTATTTCCACTTTAAAGTTCTGGCACAGCAGTATTTAAACAGCTACAGATGAAGGAGAGATATGGTACCTACAAGAAGAAGCAAAATGTCAAGGGTGCAAGAGCCCTACAAAAAGAGTTTTAAAAATAGCCATTCCTTTCTTTATGGAGGCCTATTGAGGCTGAATTCCCTGTGTGATACGCTTTAGCTTTAAAAGAAAAGAAAGCAAAGAAAAACAGTTTGTGTAATTCACTTTGATATTCCTATAGTATAATTTCAGGCACTAACAGCAGCTTTCCAAAGAGCTATACATAGCAGTCCAAGAGTGCTAAAGAGCAGTTCAGAACACCTGTAGTCGAGTGTTTGACACATAGAGCTGCTACATTACAGACCATTACAATTCACAATCACTACGGCAGAGTGTACACAGTGACAAATACAGCTGTCCTCCTCCTTGGTACAAACTAGGCTTCTGCTCATGACAACTATATAAATACGTAATGTCACAACCAGAGATGCTTTATGAATTTTTATGTGGCTGGCACTGTTTGCTTCATTTGTTACACTTATACACTTTGTTCTTGCAAAGGACACAACTTGTCTAGTGTTGGCTCGTAGTTACACAAAATGGTTTATTGCTTCATGCTCTGGTCTGAATAAGAACTAGGCTGAGTTTTATTTAAGGAGGCACATATCTGTCTGCTCACTGTGACTCACCTGCCTCATTTCTTTGTAGCTGTGATGTCTGAAGTCTAAGTCATCTGTTGTTATGACTTCATTACGTCTGTGATAATAATTATTTGGATCTGGAATCAGAGGACATACAGTTACTGTTGTTCAGAGATGAAAAAAGTGGACTTGTTACTTTTATTTGCAATATACCTGCAGAAAGAATTAATCAGGCATGCCAGGTGGTTCAAGACTATAAATGCTGAGCACCTGCTCTCCTGGCTTCAGTTTAGGTTTAGCCAGTGCAAAATTAAAACATTTTCTTTCTTTGCCAAGGCTCTGAGATATCTACTTTTGGGATTTCTACCACAAACCCAACACAAATTTCGTAATTGTGCTTCTAGTCTTGTCCTGTCTTTTCCAGCAATAGTGTCCCAGTTAGTGTGGATAATCTCTATAGATAGAACTTGAGTGAAAAACTTTCATTGGAACTACTATTTGAGCAGAAAATGTTCCAGGAAAAAAGAAATGCATAAAAGCAAAACTAGCCCTGCAAGAAAAATTAAGCCCTAATTGTGTCTGCTTTGTCCATACAAACCCGTCACCTGGCATAGGACAGCCAAGGATCTCCACTCTCATACAGATGCTGCCCCTGTTAAACCAGGAGCGAGGGTTAATTCGAATGTATCGAGCAACCATAGGTGCTGGGAAGATGTTCCGGACTGGGATCTCTTTTTCCCTGTTGCCCTTGAATATCTACTGAGACAAACAGATAGACTTACATAAAATACATGCTAAAGAAGCTTTTAAAAATATAAAAATATTTACAGTTAAGAACCTGCAAAGAACGATGAAAAATATGAAAAAACAGTTCCAACTGTTCGGTCCACATAACCCAAAACCAAACACACATCCATGCACCTGTACAATGTCATTAAACTTTGATACCACTGGGAGTTTATTGTAAATTTTAACACCCACGGTTGGAGTTCTTATCTGCACCTTGTGGCATTTTGAAAGACCGAACAGAACAGTTTGGCATTTGGCACAAAAGGTGGGTGAGAGGGAAGCTTGTAGCAGACATTAAATTACCATAGGGATATCATCTCCCACATCGATGACATCACCAGCCAAGGGAGTGCACAGTTACACCAAAATTTAATTAACTGGGATGTGAACCACAGAGGGAGTAATGAGGATCTGATTTTCTTCAAAAATATTAACTTAATCCGATTTGAATGTGCAGAAGAGACTTCTTTCTTTCTTTCTTTCTTTCTTTCTTCCTGTCAGCTGTATTTGGTTTCTGTCTATTCAGTTACATAAATTGCAGAAGTATTAAATGGGAAAAAAGATGCATCTCTGACAATGAACCAGGATGAAGTTCCCATCTGCTTGAGCATCCTCAGTGTTTACTGCTGCACTGTGGCTAAGCTAAGAAATAAGCAGGCATCTAAGTCTCTCTTTGTAATTGCTCTGTAGCAATTTAAAAAATAGTTCCAGTCAACTAGGGGCACAGAAAACAAGATTCCTAACAACACTATGGTTAAAAGGGAGAAAAAGTGATGAGGCTCAAACTATTATCAGCATAATTATTTTCTACATGACAGATATGTCAGAATATTCTAAATACACAGTACTTTGCAAAAGTCTTGAGCCATCCCTAATTTCTTTATAGTTTGATAGGAGAATGGGAAATAGGTGCAGTAATCTATTTAAACATGCGCAAACATTCATGGGAAGACAGTATATAAGGCAAAAACAGAGTTTGTACAATTCTAATGAGCTTGAAAATCAATATTTGGTACGACCACCTTTATTTTTCAAAAACAGCCTGAACTCTCTTAGGCAAGTTTTCTTGTAATTTTTTTAAGTAGTCTTCAGGAATAGTCTTCTTGAAGGACATTCAAAGGTCTTCTTTGAATGTTGATGACCTTTTGACACTGTTGTGAGACTGCTTCAATCATGTTGAGGTCCAGTCTCTTGGGAGGCCAGTCCATGACTGATAGTGTTCCATTGTGTGTTTTTCTATCCAGGTATGCTTTTACTGCATTGGCAGTGTGTTTGGGATCATTGTCATGCTGAAAAATGAAGCTGTTGCCAATGAGATGCTCTCCTGATGGTATTGCATAGTGGATCAAAATCTGATGGTACTTTTCTGCATTCATAGTTTCATCAATTTTAACAAGCTCCCCAACACCACTGACTGAAATGCAGCCCGAAACAATGAAGAGCCAGATATATCTCTCAGGTCTGTGTCAGGTCTCTGCTGGATTTTATTCCTATTTCTTAAGGACATGACTTTCATATACTGTTCATCAGCTGTAGATAGTTTTTTTTTTTTTGGCTACTTCTTCTGTTGTCCTCCTCTTGTCCAGTTACCTCACTGCACACCATGCCAGGTTTTTGGCTAATACCTCTTTGAGAATCAGCTTGTTGGTACAAAAATACTATTTTATGCCTGTCAAATTGT
>VUQS01070134.1:0-15710 GCA_015108495.1 Heterochromis multidens
TATTTCTTTAAAAAAATTTTTTTTTTAACTTTTTTTATTTTTTTTTTTAATTTTTTTTTTTTTTTTTTTTTTTTTAACCACTGAGGTATGTGTTTATTATATGGTCCTCTCACCCCTACCGATGAGCACTGCCACCAGGCGGCAGAGGAGCCTACCATTATGGTAGCACTATTCACCCTCTGTATCTGTAATGTGTGGCCCAAATGTGCATAAAAAAAGCACTCGGTTGAAAGAGCTATTATTTAATGAGCTATTATTAATCTCTGGCTCTCTTCCACAGCATGTCTTTCTCCCCTCACCCCCAACCGGTCGCGGCGGATGGCTGCCCCTCCCTGAGCCTGGTTCCGCCGGAGGTTTCTTCCTGTTAAAAGGGAGTTTTTCCTTCCCACTGTTGCCAAGTGCTTGCTTATAGGGGGTCGTTTGATTGTTGGGGTTTTCTCTGTATTATTGTAGGGTCTTTACCCTACAATATAAAGCACCTCGAGGCGACTTTTGTTGTGATTTGGCGCTATATAAATAAAATTGAATTGAATTGAATTGAATTGAAAAGAGAAGCATGGACACTGGGAGTTTATTTCTCACTTCCAGCATGAAGAAACATTTGCACGTTGACATACAACACTGATTTAGCCAACCATAATTAGTGAACCCAGGTGGCTGGATATCAGCTGAACAGCATTATTGACTCATGACATTTGCCTGCTCTTTCATTTCTGTAACTTAGACCTATAGTTGTATTATATGCTATTATACAGTTTGTTTTTTTCTGTGTAAAATATCTCACCTGTCTGTCCTGCACTCTTCAGTTTCAATTTCACAAATCAAATAAAATACAAAATCCAACATAATAATATACAAAATAGCTATCTATTAAATGGGACTCCCCGAAAGCTAACCACAGCTTATGAATGGGGGGTGGGGGGCAAACATAAGATAATATACTGACACCAAATACATATTATACATTATCGTACTAACCTAAATCACTCAAAATATCCTAAAGTGACCCTATAGATCCTAACGTATAAATACACAGTGACCCATGAAAATAACAGTCAATATGTCAATATGTCAATATGCCTCCAAAAATTCAGAAATTCATCAATGTGAACCCCCCAAAATTTTGTACATTTTACCCTCTCAATAACCCTACCATTTATCTGGGTAAATGGTAGGGTTCATGTTCAACTTACATGTTCAACGTTTTTCTGGCTTCTGTTTGAGCAAAATACAATGAAATTTGTTTTGCTAACATTTAATGATAATTTATTACATTTAAACCAGATGTCCACCTTTATCAATCCCTCATTTAAAATATGTTGGAGATAATCCAGATTTTTATGAGACAAAAATAGATTTGTCTATCCCCTCCCCACACAAAGCTGAGTTTTCACAGACAAAAAATGTTTGGGAGGAAAAAAGTTATGGAGACGAGATAAATGAGCAGCTCTGCAAACACACGTCACACTGCACTCTGATTTCAAAATCAGCCCTGCAGTCAGAAATGTCCTCTTCCTGTTTTCTCTCATTTCATGACGATTACGATGGCTCAGTGCTGCTCCAAACACACACACACACACACACACACACACACACACACACACACACACACACACACACGCATGAAGATGCACACACTCACACACACACCTCTGCCAGGTGGGAGCATCCCAGGGGAGATGTGAGATGCTGTGCTTGCTGCTGTTACTGTGAGGGAGATGTGACACCCAGGGTGACCGAGAAACATGCCCTGATCTTTCACCAAGAATGAACTGCTGAACTTAGAGGAAGAAACCACAGTCTCTCCAAATTCATAAACTTCTTCACAAACTTTAAATTTCCTTCTTTTGCTTTGGGTGGACAAGTGTTTAGCCAACCCCCAACTACAGTTGGAGAGTAACAAAACAGGACCCCATCATATACTGATAGAGGACTGATAGCTGTTACGTAATTACTATACTACACTTCAGCCAGTAATTATTTTTTTAAATGAAATTATGGCTTAAAAATACCATGGAGATTTCTCAAAAACTTTCTGCAAGGGGACAAATCTAAGCTAAAATTATACCTCATAAACTTCCCTCACTGTAAACACTAAGGAAGACATTGAGTGAAAAGCTTTTTGGCCAGACAAGTTAATGGTTGTCTGAACAAAACCATAAAGTGAAGGTTGTCTCTTTGAAATGTCACACATGTATTAAATAATGAAGCTGGTGGCCTTCAGCTTCATTATTTAATAAATGTCCCTACTTTATTCAGTCTGTTCAACTAAAGTGAATGCAGGTGGTCTACCTATTCCGCTACTGTTTCTATATCCAGCCTAAAAAACTTTAAATCAGTGTGCTTAACCACACAACTTCAGTATCTACCATCAATATCTTACTAAACAACTGAACAATGTTGATGTGTAGATGGCACCTGAAAACACTGTCATGGCTAATAGGTTATTTGATTTCATTGTTCACCAAAATTATATTGATCATATGAAGCCAAATCAAAAATGTTTTTAACTCCAAGTGTCTTACACTCATGTTATCTACAGTCAGTATGTATTAGTTTCTTTTCTGTTTGTTTTTTTTTATTATAAAAACACAAATGTCACACTGTTATAGAATATTCATTGCTTTTGCCATATGAAACTTCATTTGAGGCAAATTAATGTTCCCAAAGTTAAACTCAATAGGGTACTCAGATTATTTTGTTTGCTGTACCCATTAAGAATTCCCATTAGTAATAGTAATCAGCTTTTAAGCTACTTTTTCAATAAACAAACAAACAAACAAAGAAAAACAATACAGTTAATGTAACTAGCTCGTAATAGGTTATTAGTTGTGGACCAGCACACATCTGCACATGTTGCAAACGCTTTCTTGATATATGGAAGTATTTGCAATATTTAGAATTTGTTGGTAAAAAAGCCTGTAAGCTACAAAGAATGTATGAAGAAGCATCTGCAAGCTAAGCACAGAAGCTCTACAACACTAATGGGGAGACTTTACATTTGATACATGCAAAGGTTAATGCACACTTATCTACATGCTTGCTGGAAAGAAAATGGATAGATGTGTGAATTTCTGGCAATGCAAAATGACTCTGATAAGTTACACTTAGCAGTATGTAATGTTGTCAAGTAAAGTCTCAGTCACACTAGATTAAAAATAGGACAGTGACCTCTGTGCAACTAGGAAAAAAAATCAGTGGTTGCCCAGTTATTTCGCATTTTGTGACCAATTGCAAGTAGTTGCAGCGACCAGCTGATTGCCCAGAGGTTTAGCGTGCAACACCCTCAAACACCTTTTTAGAACTGAAGAAGCCTCTTGGATGAGAGGTGAAACATCTTCAAACAACTTAAAGAAGTCCAGTCGCCTTCTTTCAAGCTCTTAAGACTACCATGACCTGGATGACTGAGAACCTACACAGATACCCTCAAACACCATCAACCTCTAGGCAATCACTTCTGATCGCAAGGTGACTGCACAGGTTGCCTTGTGGGAGACAACCTATCTCCAAACAATCATCGGCCAACTGGGCCGACAGACAGATTGGTGAAGGTTTGCAAATAATTGCTATCTAATCTATAAACACAGACAGACTGTCAACACGCTGCAATCAATCTGATTGATTGACCTTAAACAGGCCATTCATGCTTGAAAACCATCCAATGCGGCTGATATAGAACAATTCTGCAAAGAAGAGTGGGCCAAAATTGCTCCAGACCAATGTGGCCAGTTATCACGAATGCTTGATTGCAGTTCTTGCTGCCAAGGTTGGCACAACCAGTTATTAGTTATAGGGGGCAGTTAATTTTTCACACAGGGCCAGGTGGGTTTGGATGACTTTTTTCCCTTAATAAATGAAATCAGCATTTAAAAACTGCATTTTGTATTTACTCAGGTTATCTTTGTCTAACATTAAAATCTGTTTGATGATCTGAAACATGTAAGTGTGATAAATAAACAAAAGAAATACAGAATGGGGCAAATACTTCTTCATAGCACTGTATTAAAAGCAAGGTTGCCGAATGCCTATGTCATTTTGCAGATCCGTCCTGCAGCAACTAAATCACTATTTGTGATGTGATTAAGAGTTTCTGAATTTCTGTTTCAATTCTATGAGGTTCTGGCTGGACTCTGAATGTAAGTAGTTATGTAAATTTCTGTTTAATGTGAACTTCTGTGTATGTACATAGCAACAGATTTGCCATTGTCACTGTATAATCACAAACACATTTGTAATTACTTTAGTAAGTGGTGTAATTGCCAACCTGACCCCATTCAATCGCAGACTTACAGCAAACTGACAGCAAACTGACAGCAGCCCAATAATGTCTTGCCATCTTATAACTGTCTTGACACATCAAATAATTTTGAAGACGGCAACTGACTGCAAGTGGTCGAAGACCTATTCCCAGTCTTCAAAGCAACCATTTCAAAGGCAACAAAATTGTAAGTTCATTGCACACAGTTGCGACAATTTTAATCTTGCCTTGGTCTTTATGCATCATTTTCCCGAGTTTGGCTGTAAAGTCATAAAGGTAGCAACCATTCAAATAAACTCATTAGGTGTCAACATGTTGCAATCAATCTGAGTCAGAAATTCAGAAGTAAACATAAAGGAGTAAATATATAACAACCACAGTATCATAAACCATGCATAATACTTTAACTAATGTCTGCTGCTGCACACCTGGAACTTTCCAGACATAGCCACATGGAACAGTACAGATAAAAGCAGACAAACAGGTGCTGTGGTGAATGTACAATTTTACTCCCTTTACTCCTGTCTTTAAGGGTACTTAGTGAAATATATGGCAAAGTCAGACAAATGCATATATTAAAATAATTATTTTAAAATAATTATTAAATTACATTTACTTTATCCAGATCCGGGAAAGAAAATATCACATAAGATAAAATTATTAAAATAAGTAGATTTTTGAAATGTTAAGTTTATAGCATTCAGGTTTACAGTCCATGGAAATTCACAAAACAGAGGGAAAATGTAAAAAAGGCAATGAGAAGCACAAATTAAATCTATAATATACTAATTTGACAATTACTACTTATATTTGTTTTAAAAAAACAAATACAAATGTATGGAAAAAGTGCTGTGGTTTATTTTGAGACTGTCACTGAAACTATAGATGTTTCCTTCAGAGGACGGCGTGTGGACTGGGAACTCATTATGATGAAAAACACAGAGGACTGCCAACACCTGCTGCCACACTCCCCTCCGGCACAGAAAAAAACAAGGAATACAGAACATAAAAATACACACAGGTGAACAATCACTCCAGACACACATGCATGCATACTAATTGCATTACACACACACACACACAGCTATCATGCCAGTGCTACTATTATGCACAGACACTCCTACATCTCAGTGGCTAAAAGACATGTGCTTAAGATGCTAAATAATCTGCACAAGAAACAACAAACTCCAAAATCCCTCAGGGGAAGTGAGGTCATAGGAGGAAGTGGGCTTAGTTTACAGACAGATATGGGATCAAAGCCTCTATGCTACAGCCTAGTCCTGAGGAAACATTCTTGCCATTATGCACCTAATTAATTAGACCTGAAACACCACTTGATGTTAAGAAGCAAATATGACATGAGTACAAAGTGAAAGGCAAATTTTCTTTTCAAGGAAATAAATCACAAAGATTCATAGTGGCTATACATATGAACGATGTTAATGCATAGACAGATGAAGAGGATGCAAGCAGCAATGAGACCCAAAGCATCTTTCCATTAGGTGAGGTCAGGAAACTAGGACAAGTTGAATCTCTTTGCTGGAGCGCAGGGGGGGGGGGCAAAACACAAAAAGCAAGTCATCAATTTTTAAATCCAGTCTCCTGTTTGTGCTATTCAGTAGCTTTCTCCCGTACTGAGGCCCCGTGTTAGCCGCTTATGTAAGTGCACTGCTGGGAAACTTCCTCCAGATTGAGCTACAATGTTGGCTGCTTATATAAGTGCACTGCTGGATACTACAAACTGGGAAATAAACATATCTGACTGGGCTCCAACTGGGCACACTTAAAAAGCAGTTTGTTATAAGCGCTTCAATTGTAAGCTGTCATGTTACACTTTTGTAGAAACACTGATTAATCAATTTGTACTCATTAGATAATTTAAAGTATACTTTCAAACACTTAAAATTGATATCACATGATTTTCAAGTAGACTCAGAAGACACAAATTACTAGTTTGCTTGTGAAGGCCTTCCAGTATAACTTATTTGTGTATTTCCTAATCTGCTGCCACAATTGTTAGGATGACATTGCTTTGCACTCCAAACAACCCACAAAACTATTACAAAAATGATGAATGTAAGCCATGTTCCAGTTTCAAAAAGATTTTGAGGTACAATGCTGATATCAAGCTACTTTTGCCTTTGACAGAAAAAATAAATAGCAGCAAGGTTGCTTGTCAGTAAAATGTAACACTTTAACAGTCAAACCTTCATAATTATGCCATCATTTGTGCCTTTCTGAGTTGTCATTTCATGTATTATGCTCTGCAGAGAATGCCAAAATTGACCACACTATCCAAATGAACTGTTCTACTTTCATGTTTAGTTATCCTCTCAGAAAGATGGTTGAGATCCTGAAAGCCTGCTCTTAACCAGGTACCATTATCTCTGAATAACACACATTCAAGACAAGAAAGGTTCTTTGATATGTAACAAGTTATTTATTTATTCATTTATTTGAGAATCTTTGTACTTGTCTTGGTGTTTTGGCTTATAAAAATGTCTTGAGGCGAGTGGGAACCAAAGCATTAATTCTCATTTTATTGTTGAAAATAGTACCATTTTAAGAAGACATTTTACTATATTTTTGTGTAAATGCTAACTTTTGCCAACTACAAGAAAAATATTTTATAATATTATTAGGTATTGCAAAGGTGCAACACAACATAAAAGGGTCATGAGGTTTTGCTTTTTATCTGTTTTGTTGTTTGCACTTCGGTCATCTTTTATAAGGAGTGTAGGGATACAGCCATGCTGTGCCTCTCAAACCAGAAATAATTAAAAAAGCAATTGATTTAAAATTGTAGAATACTAATAAATAACAGAATCACTACTACTACTCCTACACCACCCTTTTTTCCTGCTACCAGCATTGTCACTTGGCCCAAATGACCCATTACGTCTATTGGTTTAAAACATGGCCACAGAACTGTAGCATTTAGGGCAGGAAAAGACAGTAACATGGGCCAGCAGCCAATTTGTGGCTTGTAATGTGATTCATACTGTTTATTTACTTACTTTAATATGCTGCTCTCAGGGAGGTTTTGTAATTAAAATCTATTGGTTTCCCACCAACCCAGCATCAATTATCCTGTTGGTAATCAGATGCATACATTTACCCAACAATGCCTTCAAAGTAAGCCACAAAAAATGAGTGTAATGGAGAATTAGAGGAAAATATTAAGCCATCTATACAGTTGATGGATACATTAGAGCACAGAGTTATGAGCAAAGGAATCCACTAATAGCACTGTGGCTTCACTAGCTTTGGAAACTAAGAATATATATTTAAATGCTGCTCCATGGTGTAAGATATCAAGGTAACAGGAACTGAAAAGGATAATAAAACAGAGGTTTAAACCATTGACATAAATACAAAAAGGTAAAGAGAAGGGTTAGATGAAAAGAATGAGTCAGGTTGAAAGAGACAGGGAAAAAACTGTTTTGTAATTAGAGGGTAGATTTAAAGTAAAATGTGTGTTGTGGGCATGAGAAGCTACAGCTAGGTAGAGGAGTGGAAAGATAACTAACCAAGAGGGGTGTCTCCTGTTTCGCTCGGATGGAGGAGCAGGTTGCACACATCTTAATCATGTGAAATGATATATCCTCAAGAGGAGTCATAGGGAGAGAGCAAGGAGATGAGGAAAATATATAAATCACTTACTCATCCCACCCCTTATCCTTTCCACATCGCCATAAAGAATAAATTTTTTTTTTCATTAATGATAATACACTGAATGACATTGTCTGCCAATCTTATGTTAGCTCTCCTTGTCCTAGTTAATTGAGTGTTTGGTAATTACAAAGATTTGATATCTATCAGTTGGCTGGGATGTTGAATAATATAACAGTGCAGGTATGGCTTGCCCCTCAGGGTGCTGTAACACTGTCTCATCAGCTGAATCAGCTTTATTTCCACCCACAGTCAAAATCATTCATTATGGTGACAACACAGGGACAGCTGAGGCTTGATTCACCCTGGGGTAAGACCATGGTTGATGTTCCAAACAAGCTCCTTGCTTAATTTTTAACCAAGTAATCATGCATGGATCTCTACGCAGTCCTCAACAGGGGTTATAGCATGCCTTTTCTGTTTTTTTTTTTCCCCATCTTTTTTATTTTTCTGGTTTGTTAACATTTAATTTCTTCTGTTTACTTAATTTGTACTCATAAACTGGTAATTTGTGCTAACTGAAATAGTGTCAACATAACATTAGCAGGTAAAGTTAGGGGTTACGGACTCTAAGTTTTATTTTGGTATTGCTAATGCTGGAATTTTGATGCCAAACAAAAGTGCTTTTATTTATATGTATTTTGAATCTTGGGGAGCACCCAATTGTGTCCAAGTTTGAACCGTCTAGCTGTTGATTTGAGGTGAAATTGAAGAATTTGGAGGTAGTCCTCCTTCATTATTATTCCATCCACTTTGTGCAACCAGTGGCAGGAAAACAGCCCCAGAGCATGATGCTACCACCACCATGTTTGACAGTTGGTACAGTGTTCTTAGGTTTGAAACCTTTACTCCTCCAAACATACCTCTTGTCACTGTGGCCAAATAGCTCAATCTTTGTCATGACTGACCATAAAACTTTTCTCCAGAAGGCATTTGGTATGTCCGTATGGGCAACTGCAAATTTCAGTCGAGCTTGAAGGTGTCAATTTTGGAGCAGGGGCTTCCTTCTTGGTCAGCACCCTCTCAGTCCATAGCAATGTAACAGTCGACAGCTTCACTGTAGACAGTGATGCTGGTGTTTCAGCGGTTTACGGTTCATGGCAGGCTTGAACTTTGGTGGTTCCTGGGTTGTTCCTGAACCAATTTCCTTTCATCTGAGGGTGACAGTTTGAGTCTTCTTCCAGACCGTGGCAAAGTGATGACACATCCGAATAACTTGCACTTAAGTACAATTGTTTCAACTAATGATCTTGGAATCTGGTTGTTTAGAAATGGCTCCAAGAGGCCTTCCGAACTTACAGTATGTAAATCTTCAGTTCTCTTTCTTAGAGCTTTGCTGAGTTCTCAGGACTTTCCCATTGTTCTGAGTATGTTTAACAGCATTAAGTGCTGTCAAACTTATCGTTTTTATGCTAGTAAAGAGAAATTACCAGTTGTAGTCAATCATGATCAGTAACAAGAAGTTAATAGGCCTTGGCCTTGTCAAGTAAAAAGACATTGTACAACCTACAGCACCACTTATTAAAGGATTTACCAGAGTGTATGTATATATTTGAGCATGTATATATACTTTTGACCCAGTGTGGATTAAAGAAAATCCAAAATAAATTCCAACTTGTGCACCCAATTCTTGGTTTTTGAAGTCATTTAAAATGTATGCTGTACAATCATTTCACCATGGAGAAAGAGCAGTTCAAAGAAATCATTAAATGCCCAAAATTACCATGACATTCATGTCCACAATGAGTGTAAACTTCTGATCACAACTGTACTTCAACCTTGTATTTATTCTGTGTGAATCATATTGTTAGAACTGTTAGTCTTGATGTGCTTATAACATTAATTAATTTAAAGTTGGAAATGCTTGTTAGAGCATACACATTATTAAATCAAGAACAACTAACAAAAAAGTTAAGCACACTCACTCTGACACTTGCCAAGTTGACTAGATCTCTCTTTGGCAATGAACTAAATTACATTCTCTTTTTCCCCCTCAATTGCACCATCAGAGATATGAATACTAAGAATGTTGCTGGTAGCCTGGCAAGCTTTTTCCATTTCTGTCTCGCACCTCTACGTATCTTCTCTCCACTGCTTTCTTTTTCCCCTTCCAGTCATCCATCCATCTCTGCCGCCTAACACTGTGTGTTGAGTCAGCTGTCACTGTCTGTCCCTCCAGCTGTGGACCCAGCTGCCTGGGCCAGATGGGCTCATCTCCATCTCATCCTCCCTCATCCATGATGTCTATGAGGAGCCTCCTAACCTGAAGCTATGGACAACTGGCCCTGGAGTGTATTACACTCACTGAGCCAAAACTATATGGAAAAGAGAGGCTTCCAGTGCATTCTAGCAGACAAACAAGGTGTTGGTGCGACTCAGTCATTGTGACAAAGCTCCAAGGTGCAATGGCTCTTTATTATTATTATCACTAGCAGCAAAACATTCATTTTTTAGTGATTACTCTTTGCCTTGTAACAACTTCAGTGGGTGATTTACAGGTTTTTTGGGGCATAAAAAAGATGCTTTTCTGCATGCCATTGTAAAGGTAATAATCAGGGTACATGCTGAAAGGTTGGTGGGGAGGGAGAGTGCCTAGTAAAGCTATTTCAGAATAATACAGGCTCGCAGTAATCTCTTGCACACAGGGAGAAATTTTGACAAGGATTTAAGGATTTTAAATACAATTTCTATACGCAATGAAGGTCCAACAATAGCACTGGGGGAAGAGGGAAACCGAGCATGGTGAAAGAGAGAAAGTCAGGAGAGGAGAGGGGAGAAAGAGACTGTGAATGAGAAAAAGAAAGCAAGATCTTACTGAGGAGCCAGATTGCAGAGCTCTAGGGTAGGAGACACCCCAGTGTTTAAAATGCCTGCTGAATCACATCTAATTTATCTAAAGCCTACATGAAGAGGAAAAGCAGTTAAAGTGAGTGTGTGCACGTGAAAGAGGGTGAAAAAAAAAAGAGATCAACACAGAGACAGACAGGGTGCACTGTACAGCAACTTATTTAAGACATAAGCTGTTCTTTATGCTCTGTTAGTGTCTATGTTCGATAAATGGAAGTGCCTATCGATTTAAACTCAAGATAGAGAGCACAGAGTCCTTGCTGTTATCACTAAGATTAACACAGAGCAACAATGAGAAATCTGCAGGGAAAAGATTGGGGAGAGAATTCCCCTGGTCTTATCCTGCGCATAAGAGATACATGGCTCTAGCTGCAATTTCAACTACTGCTGATAGGATCCCACATAGTTTGCAACACACCAATTGATGCTGATGTACAAATATAATAAAAAAGGCAACCAGGCATTGTGTGTTGTATTTACTAAATATTACCAGAGGTGCACACATGGAGCTCAGGTTTCCACAAGAAGTGCAAGTGAGCATCTGAGTGAGCTTCATAATATTTTCTACAAGGATTTGCTCAGCTAAGAATACCACCCTGAAAAAAATAGCGACTGCACATTGCAGTACAGGAAAGTAGTATGTGACATTAGCCTCAAAGTTTGAGTATCCTTGCTTTTAATACTGCAATCTGGTTTGAATATCTGACTTAACTCACCAAAGTAAAGTTAAATGTGACAGTGCCACAGCAGGCTGTAAACAACACCAACTAGCACATTACCACAGGAACCACATTAAATGAATGACTCATAAAATCATTCCTTGAAGAACCAGCTGGTGAAGAAGAATCAGTTGGTGCCTTCAGGGAGATGGTATCTGTGTAAAGAAAAATACCTACAAAAGCATACATTTTTACAATTAATTGCAACACAAGACTTGTAAAGACACAGATAACAGAAAGCACTGCTGTAACACATTACACGTGAAACTAATCCAAGCACAAAACCTGCCTGATAATGCTCTGGTTGGATAAAGAAGAACTTAAATTCAGCTGAGTGATTATCTACACTATGCTACCTTTTGATGTATTGACTAAATTGCATTGATTAAAAGTTCTGTAGTTACCCACATAGGCTCTGAGCAACCAAGACAGGAAACTATCAAACATAGGAGAGATTCAGTTAAGCATTGCTTAACTGACATGATCTCGGTCTGAGGTCATAATAAGTGTTAACACACCTGGGAGGAAATATGGTCCTTTTAAGCGTCACTTCTTTGTTAACATACTCGGTTAAAGTGTGATATAATGTTACACTGCCACAATAGTGTTTGGTGATTTTAGGATATTAAAGTTTCTCTGACTAACTCTTGGCCCTGAGTACCAGAGACATAATGGCTGTTTGGAGTTAATCCGTCCATTTGGTGAGGTCTCATTTTGGGGGAAAAAAAAAAAAAAAGCCCAGTGGAGCCATTCAGCAAATGATGATCTGCCTTCTGCTTGGCAACATTTGGTTTTGCATTTACAAAAGCCTTCAAGGACAATCTTCTGCCTCATTGATAATGCAGAGACAGTGTTTTCTTATGTGGAGGGCTGATGTAGGAGGGGAGGATATAAAACTCTGTGTAACATTACAGCCTCAAATTTTGATGACCATACTTGCTCTTAACATTTCTGCCCATTTCTCCACTTTAAAAGCAAATATTTTCCAAACTAAATGTATAAGGAGTTTATGCTTTTTATCTGTGTCTCCTGAAAAAATATTTCTACATGGGCCAAATCTTCATCATCATTTCCATAACAAGAAAAAAAACTAAACTTTTTTTATTGAAATTGTATATACCAAACAGTAGACACATTTAGTTAGGAAAACAAGTGAAACAGGGAATAACACAATGAGAGATAGTATTGGTGGATTCCTGTACAAAAATACACATTGGATTCCAAACCTTTTTACCACTGAGTATCCTTTGGCCAGTCTGTCTCAATCTTCTATTGATATTTAAACATGATTTAAGGCCTCTCCTCCAACACCAGCTCCCATCTATGTTTTTTTTTTTCTTACTCAAGTTTTTATCATTTTCTGCCTTTGGGAGGCAGTTTGTTCATAATCCCACTTCAGATGTTTGCTCTTTCTTGTGTCAATCCTTATCTAATGGAGAAACCCTTGAAATAAACACTTTCCACTGATTTTGCCACAGTGGAAAATATTTCTTCCCAGTTCTTTGTGTGCAGTTTCACTTATTACTGTGAAAGAACATTAAAAAAAAAAAAAAATGCAGAAAATATCCTTTTTAGGCCATGTCTTGGGTGAATTTTGCATACGTTGAGACAGATTGTGAATGTGAGTGTGTGTGTACTATGAAGTGAGTGCAGCCAAAGTGCAGAGCCTTTGCTGCTGTATAGCTGACTGGAATCAGGATTTCAGAGTTAATGGACAGGGTGACGGCTGCCTCCTCGATGTGTCAGCCTTCGTTACACGCTCTGCACACAGAAGCCACCACCGCTGCTGTCCGCAACAGCGCAACACAGCAACTGAATACATTTTAAAAAGCAATATACAAAAGGAAAATGGTTTGTTTTGCTTAGTCTTGTATTTAACCATTTGCACCATTGTATCTGATATGTTTGATTGCCTTTTTCTCCCCTTTTTTGTTCTCAGCTAATAAAACAAGTATATTTCACACATTTAGTTTTTAATTTATTTTCTTTCCTAAAAAAAATAAAAAGCCATTCTGTACTGTCCTTGTCAAATTAAACAAATTTATATTGTTTATGTGTGTGTGCGTGTGTCACATTCAATTAAATTAAATTAAATTTTATTTATATAGCGCCAAATCCCAACAACCTCCTGTGAGCAAGCACTTGGCGACAGTGGGAAGGAAAAACTCCCTTTTAACAGGAAGAAACCTCCGGCGGAACCAGGCTCAGGGAGGGGCAGCCATCCGCCGCGACTGGCTGGTGGTGAGAGGACGGAGACAGGACAAAAGACATGCTGTGGAAGAGAGCCAGAGATTAATAATACCTAATGATTAAATGCAGAGTGGTGTATAAACATTTAGTGAGTGAAAAAAGGTGAGTGAAGAAACACTCGGTGCATCATGGGAAGCCCCCAGCACCCTAGGCAGCCTAGGTTTATTGCAGCATAACTAAGGGAGGATTCTGGGTCAGATTTAGCCCTAACTATAAACTTTATCAAAAAAGAAGGTTTTAAGCCTAATTTTAAAAGTGGAGAGGGTGTCCGTCTCCTGAATCATATCATTCATATTCTCATCATCCAAACTGGGAGCTGGTTTCACAGAAGAGGGGCCTTAAAGCTGAAGGCTCTGCCTCCCATTCTACTTTTCAACACCCTAGGAACCACAGTCCGAGAGCGAAGTGCTCTATCGGGGTGATATGGTACTATGAGGTCTTTAAGATAAGATGGGGCCTGATTATTCAAGACCTTGTATGTGAGGAGAAGTATTTTAAATTTGATATTGGATTTATCAGGGAGTCCATGAAGAGAAGCCAATGTGGCAGAAATATGCTCTCTCTTTTTAGTCCCTGTCAGTACTCTCGCTACACCATTTTGGATCAACTGAAGGCTTTCCAGGGAGATTCTGGAAGATTCTGATGAGTTCTGAATCCTGACTGAAACTCAAATAAATTCAAATCAACCATTCTTCTGCAGATGATCAGTTAGCTGTTTTACAACTACTATTTCAAGGATTTTTTAGATAAAAGGAAGGATGGAGATTGGCCTATAATTAGCTAAGACAGCTGGGTCAAGTGATGGTGTTTTAAGTAATGGTTTAATTACTGCCACCTTAAAGGCCTGTGGTACGTAGCCCATTAATAGAGATAGATTGATCATATTTAAGATCGAAACATTAATTACTATTAGGACGTCTCTGAGCACTCATATACAACATGTCTCATAGTATTATATATTGCACACAGTTTTGCTCATACCAAGTTGTTTTATATTGTATCCAGTTTCTCAAACTGTATTCTGTTTATTTATTTTATAACATCAAAGCTGTGACACCAGGAGCTTGAAGTGGGTAGGTGGCTTACTCACTGTCACTGTGTTTGCACACATGGGACAGTAGTCGGTGCAGGCCAAGCTAGCTTAGCCACCGTTAGCTCTCTCCCGGCACTTTTTCTCGAGCAGCAGGGAAAACAGGCCGGCTGGGTGACGGTGAGGAGGAAGCGTAGTCCTAAACAGAAGCCCCCGGTACACCACCAACCCATTCACGTCTCTAATCGCTTTTCCCCACTCGGCGACACACCCGCCGAGGAACAAACTTTGGTTATTGGCGATTCTGTTTTAGTTAGAGACACCAGCAACCATAGTCAATTGTCTTCCAGGGGCCAGAGCAGGCGACATCGAAGGAAACCTGAAACTGCTGGCTAAGGATAAACGTAGATTTGGTAAAATTGTAATTCACGTTACAGCAGTAATGACACCTGGTTACGTCAATCGGAGGTCACTAAAATTAATATTGAATCGGTGTGTAACTTTGCCAAAACAATGTCGGACTCTGTATGTTTCTCTGGTCCCCTCCCCAATCAGACCAGGAGTGACATGTTTAGCCGCATGTTCTCCTTAAATTGCTGGCTGTCTGAGTGGTGTCCAAAACACGATGTGGGCTTTATAGATAATTGGGAAACTTTCTGGGGAAAACCTGGTCTTGTTAGGAGAGACGGCATCCATCCCACTTTGGATGGAGCAGCTCTCATTTCTAGAAATCTGGCCAAATTCATTAAACCCCACAAAACGTGACTATCCAGAGTTGAGACCAGGAAGCAGAGTTGCAGTCTTACAAGCCTCTCTGCAGCTTCTCTCCTCCTGCCATCCCCCCAAAATCCCATCCCCATAGAGACTGTGTCTGCTCCCAGACCATCAAAAAACAAACCAAAAATCATCAAAAAACTATTTAAGCATAAAAATT
>VUQS01070135.1:0-34476 GCA_015108495.1 Heterochromis multidens
GGGGGATTATGGTGTGGGGTTGTTTTTCAGGAGTTGGGCTCGGACCCTTAGTTCCAGTGAAAGGAACTCTTAATGCGTCAGCATACCAAGATATTTTGAACAATTTCATGCTCCCAACTTTGTGGGAACAGTTTGGGGATGGTCCCTTCATGTTCCAACATGACTGTGCACCAGTGCACAAAGCAAGGTCCATAAAAACATGGATGAGTGAGTTTGGTGTGGAAGAACTTGACTGGCCTGCACAGAGTCCTGACCTCAACCCAATAGAACACCTTTGGGATAAATTAGAGCAGAGACTGCGAGCCAGGCCTTCTCGTCCAACATCAGTGTCTGACCTCACAAATGTGCTTCTGGAAGAATGGTCAAAAATTCCCATAAACACTCCTAAACCTTGTGGAAAGTCTTCCCAGAAGAGATGAAGCTGTTATAGCTGAAAAAGGGTGGGCCGACATCATATTAAACCCTGTGGATTAAGAATGGGATTTCACTCAAGTTCATACGAGTGTGAAGGCAGACGAGCGTATACTTTTGGCAATATAGTGTATATTAGCGCTTAGGTCACGGGTACCTGCTGCAGTATTCTCCTGAATGATAGATGTCGCCATGCAGACGAAACCTTCAGCACTGGTATAGGAAGAGAAGAATTCAAAACCAGAAACAAAGAAATCAAAATGTGAAGTTTTTCCCATAAAGTCTAAATCTTTTCTGAGCTTTTGTACTTATATATCATTAAAATGGCGGTAAAAACCTCAACCAGATTGAATGCTGTTGTTGGACCTTAAGAGAGCTGTGCATAAATGAATACCTGCAAACCTCCACGAACTGAAGCAATGTTTTAAAGAAGAGTGGGCCAAAATTCTTCCACAGCCATGTGAGAGACTGATGAAGTCATACAGAAAATATTTACTACAAGCTATTTCTGTTAAAGGTCATTCTACAAGCTAATGAATCATGGGGTGTTCCTTGGTTTTCAAACACTGCTTCAGCATTTTTTTTTTAATAAATGACATGGTGTAACATGTTATTTTTAAATAATTTTAGAACCTGCAAGAACCAGATGATTTTTTATTATGTCCTGATATCTAAAACCTTGGAATTAAAAGAGAGTGTACTTTATTTTTCACTGTATATGTAGACACTTAATGTGCCCCCAGGTTTGCTGGCACAGTAAAATGTAAACTATTGATTTATGTATCAGCATTAAACATGTAATATGAGATTATATTTGTGTCGTATCATCACAAATGACATTTAACTGCAGAACAAGTACTTCTGCTTGGCTTAGATGTAGGTACTCTTTGAATGCAAGATTTATTTGAATGTGGCATGGTATGTGAAAGGATGTGAATATTTTAACCACCATAGGAAGAAGAATTGCTTTCAAACAGAAACCAGGTCAACAGAAAAAAGAGAGATCATTTAACTGGACTCCTCAAATAAATTTGCCTTTGAGCATAAAGCCAACAGATCATCTCAAATGAGTCTTAGGGCAATCCTTCTGTAAACATCAGCAGCCCATCATGAGCTTTTACACCTCTGTGGAGCCTGCACTGTTTGCTCCCATCATGCCACAGTCCTGCGGGACGAGCATGAAGACGTGCACCACAGGAATCTGGCACATCCACTTGAAGATGAAGGAAGAAACTTTCAGGTTGTTGCTTCTTGGAATTCCCAGTTGGTGATTATCTTTGTTTGTGAGTGAGAGTGTGTAATGAGGCTTTCTTAACCCAGATTCCACAAACTGTAGACACATTGTCATGCAGGATAAGCTGTCATGAGGCTGTAAGAACAGCAGCGAGTCCCAGTGGTTAGCGCTGTCACAGCTACTCATGGAGAATAGAGGAATTAATTATTAATACTAACAATTATTTGACTACATTTAGATATATTTGCAGATATATGGTCATAATCCATTATTTGCAATTACTGTGGTTTAATCTTCTTAATTGTGAGGGTGTTCTGGGTTTTTCTTGCAATTGGGTCAATAAAATGACTATTTCTTTAGCTTTAGACTTTAATTTTGAAAAAAGGCCACTGGAAAATGTCACCGTCACAAAAGGCAGACTGTTTCTTAGCCAGGCCCAGCATTTTTACATTACTTTTTTGTGCATATTAAACAAAAAATATATAATTTGTTAATTAAAGAGCTTTAAAGATGCTTGTTGGTGGATTTTTATTTCCTTTACAAAGTCAAGTTAGCTGTCTTTGTGATAAGCTAAGCTAATCACCTGCTGGACGAGCTTCTTCTTGTTCTTCACAAACACACAAAATCTTCTAATTAAACGCTAAATGTGAGAAAGCCAAAAAACATATTCATTGGAATCTCAAATATTTGGTTTAATAAACTAGTTGCAGATGGTTTGAGGTCCTTAGCTGGTGTACCACTTGTGAATATATTTTATTGCTTGATTCTGCTTTGTGAAAATGTTTTATGGCTTCAGCTGCAATGCACAACAACCTGAACTGAAATAACACATGTACAGAAAGAGGTGTAATGATATCCACAGGTATTTTCTAAAAAATATTTTCCCTGCTGGAGCTGTAGGTGTTAGCATGCAAAATGACAGTTACCTTAAACATCCTCACACACATACACAAACACAGATACTCTGACTGCAGTCAATCCTCTCTCAGGCTCCCTTCACGTCACAGTTCCCCCCCCCATCCTCTTCTTTACTTCCATCCTTTGCCTCCACCCACACATAATCCACTCTAAATCTCCTCTGCTGCTCTTTAAAAAAAAATCTCCTTTTGCACAACAGAGAAGGGTAGATGAATTAAGACTGCTGCAAGTCCCATATTCAGTAGTGCTGTGAGTTTTCTCGAGTTAATTGACTTAATTATCAACAGCAAAGAGCAGGAAGCTACCAGTCAATCCAATCAAACCTCAAATCCCATTCACTCCGTCTCTATCTTTGAATAGCGCCGCGTCCCCAACACCTAACCCAACCTGCAGAGTGACTGATGGATGTGGAGTGCATTGAATGGCCTCTTTGAGGCAAATGTACAGAGGTGAGGCCATTAGATGGCAGATAGTTGATTAAGCAGGAGAACATTTTAAACAGATTTAATAGGAGAAAATGTAATTCAGATCAATGCTGAGAACTGAATGAAAGAGGTGGCCTTTGCTTATTAAATACTAGTTGAGAGGTTTAAATGCACAGTGCTAGAAAGACGAGTAGCTTTTAAAGAAGTTTTTAAAAGAAGAAAAGTTATTATAGATTTATATGCATGTTTTGTTGTATACAATGGAGTGGGACATGCAAATTGGAATCTGTTGTTTCTTACATTTGATTACTGAACACTCAGCAGGTCACCAAACAGGAAGTGTGTTTATCAAACCTCTAAGACTTAAAGGATATTTATGCTTCTGTGTTAAATTTTGTGCCATAGGTACATTGTAACTGCAAACCCCTCTGAAACCTTATGCTGTAACAGACGCCACAATCTATGCTATAAACTGATGTGCAACTCCCTGGAAATGTAACTACACGTCGTGTCGATGCAGCCTGCAACTATTGTGATTGACCTGTTCAGTATTGTTAATTCCTCCCGTGGATTTCCTGATACTTCTTTTAACCACAGTTTTTGAATTTATCAGTGAGAGAGAAAAATAATCATGGCCTCAATATAAGGATTCACAGATGTCAGCAAATTCCAGGAGGGAGATTGCTGAGACTATCAGAACAGACGTGAGGGAATGTACCAAGAAGTGGAAAAACTTGAGGGACAAATGTTTGCCTCTGAAAAAAAAAACTGACCACAACAAAGAGTGGGAACCCAGGAGGGAAAAAAGTCCCAGTATTTTATTGTGCCTGGCACCACATATAAAAAGGGACTTTTGAATGCAATGTAATTAACGCATAACGCACCATGCAAAAGCATGAATGTTGGTAACAACATCGGCCCCTTAGATAGGTTACATCGTAATCTATGAAGATTCACGGCATAAGTTTAAATCATCCGGTACACATAAAGGAGTTTTCTTCTAAACAAACAGAAGAATTTACTTTAGCACAGTGTTTGCATCCTTGAGGCTTAACAAATGTGCTAAAGGCAATTTCTTCTTCAAAAGCATTTGCAAAGCAGATCTGTGACATTGTTCACTATCATGTTTACTTGTTTGTTTGTACTATTCTTCCCTGTTTGCTGGCACAAAGCTGCAATTGTTGACACATTTCTACAGCAGAACAGTTAAATCACTGCAATCCACTCTTTAAAAAACCTACAACTAGGCAATGTAAAGCTACCAAAGGCCAAAAAGAACAAAAAGGAAAAAATGAACAATTATACACATTCATATAACAGGGGATGAGTTTTCAGTGATCACAAGATTAATCACATGTATTAATATGGGAGAAAAGGTCTGCTTTACATCTGCACCATAGCTCATTCTTTTTTTTTTTTTATGTAATCAAATCATGCAGTGATGAGTTATTATGTAAAAAGACTTCATCTTTAGCTTTATGTTTGAAATGTGTGTCAATTTGGTCCAGAAAATATCCCAATAAAACTACTGGATGTTTGGCCTTGAAATTATAATTAGCAGACTTCATAGCATGCATCGTTGCATTGTTTGAGAGTTTGTTTTTTACAGATTAGTTTTTCTTTATTATTTTCTTGCAGTTTGAGGAGTCGGCCTATGTGTTTACTATTGCTAGAATCAGGCTTTTCCAATATACGCTAAAGAACTGTTAAAAGATACATAAGGAGCTAAATGAATCACATCTTATGGTATCCATTCATCCATTTTCTTAGTTGCTTATCCAATTCATAATCGTGGGGAAGCTGGAACCTGTCCCAGCTAAAATGTGGGGTATCCAGGGTACACCTATGGCCAATTTAGAATCACCAATTAACCTAACATGCATGTCTTTGGACTGTGGGAGGAAGCTGGAGTATCCAGAAAGAACCTGTGCAAACTTCACACATGAAGGCCAGTAGGCAGTTTCAAACCAGGAAGCCTCTGGCAGTTAGGTGACAACGGTAACAACCGCACCACCACGCCACCCAAACGCTATGACTTCCATTAGATAATTGCATAGTAAGTAGCTAAGCTTTTCTACCTGAAGGGTCTTTAGGGTGCTTCTCATTTGCCGTTTCCTGTATGTTTAACATACAAGAGGCTCACCTGCCATTGAGAGCAACTTTGGGTTGAGTAAATTTTGTTCTCAAACTGCCATCTCTGCGATTAGAGGACATTTCCTCTACAAGCTGAGCCACATACTGCTCAAATGTTAGCATCTAACACGCTGAACTAAGATAATGAGCATGAGGACAATGCCTGCCAAGCATCAGCAGGTTCTTCAAAGCCTGAGGGAACTGCATGAAGCAAAAACAGCTATATGGACCAGAAATAGTACAAAACAGCAAATTGCTTCTTAAGTGTTTGTATGTCTGTTTCTGAATTTAAAGCCTGGTGCAAACTTGCTTGTAGACACAAGACATTAGCTCAACTAATGGTTTGAAGTTTCCTACAAAGTCTGCAAACTTGTCAAACTTCTATCAGCAGCTGACAGCATTGGATGGTCACTGAGCAACCGCTCAAGCGACGCTTTAAATAACCACAGGCTGCATCTGATACAAAAATACAACCACAGGCAATCTAAGCAGAGGCATTCATATGCTTTCAGTCCCACTGTCTCCACACACATCACCTTAGAGCATCACTCAATTATCCTCAATTACATGTTTTTAATGAAAGTGATCACAGGAAAAAGGAGTTACGTTATTCCTCTGGTCTATTCAAAATGGAAAGAAAGGAACTTCAAAGGCCATTTACAATATTCATGAGTCTCTAAGATCCTCAAAGCCTTTTAAGAAGAAGCATGTGGCATAACTGCTGGCAAATGCTTGGTGGAAATGTCCCAGGCCAGGAAACACGCTCACATTGAATTCAAAGCAGTCTGATAGGCAAGACAGGAGGAGAGAGATGGAGCTGGATTCATCTTGGCATACTTAATGCTCCTGAAATTAATGCAAAATTACATCTTCATGCATCAGTTCATGCATCCAAACTCATCACTGGCATGTTTTTCCATGCACAGACTTTGTTTTGTCTCTTAAAAGTGTTTCTTATAACCCAGAAGTGAGTGTCTGACAGTGATGTTTTTCTTTCTTTTTTTATTTTTTTTGTTCAGGACTTCTACAGCATCTTCCCGTGTTGTAGAGGTTCCAAGTGTAAGTATTTCATGGATCCTCTTTGGTCCTTTCACACCGACTGTCAGGGGCTTCAGAGCCTGAATTCTCCGGAGATAAAGAAGCGAGGAACTGGTGAAAGTAATCATTTTAGCACTTCCTCTCTCCCTGATCTCTCCTCACTGACTCACGCTCCTGTCTGAGGAAGAAAGATGAAAACTCCTCATCCGATATGACAAATACATATGGGATGTGAAAGATGCATTCAGGCCACACTCACTCCCCACTGTTTGAATGTTGCACTGCAGCGTTTTATCTTTAGCAAGTTGACAGCGTACAACCGAAAGCGACTAACCTCAACTCTCGTCAACAGAGGAAAGTTTAATTTGCAGACATCTTCATAGTCTGTCTGAACAGAGCCATCGACACATGTCACTTCTGCTTTATCAGAAGGCAGGTGTTTTTCAGCTGTGTCTCGTGTCTCTCTCTTATAGTGCCTTTCTGGAAAAACATGGAAAAAAATATGGGTTTATAATAAGACACCTTTTCACCTTTTTGCCTCATTTCTTTGAATGACAGCCAAACACATTAGGAGGGAATGAAATGTGGACTGAAATCTAATTACATTTTCATACAATCTAAATTTACAAACTGGGCAGCAGTGCAGCTATGGATTATTTTTTTTTCTCTTTCTGCTGTTTAACATGTGTAACATGAACTATGAGGATCATCATGTAGATTAAAATAGATCAAACGAATGTTAATCAGCCATAAAACACAGGTAGGTTGTATAATATTTTTCTGGGTGTTTGAGGAGAAGATAAATTCCACCTTAATGTCTAGTAAATATAAAGCTATAGCTTAGCTTAGCTACAAGATTTTAAACAGCAAGAGTAGCACTGTCTGAAGAATAAAAGTTCTTCAATCACCTCTAACCCTTATATTAACACTATATGTCCTGGATGTTTAATGTGTAATATAAAATAAACACCAAAAAACAAAATATTGTTTTGGTGATATCAGGACAATCAGGCTAATTGCTGCTAAGTTTTATCTCTTGACTATTGCTCAAAGTTTAACAGACATGGGGAATGAAGCATTCGTGTATTTTAATTAATTTTGTTATAGATTTTTTTTCCCTCTTGCTGCAAGCATGTGGTATTTTTCATCTTTCTGCTGTGAAGATGTGAGGATTTAGCAAAATGCTTCAGTAATTTTACTAAAAATCACTCGCTACTTGGTCCATGACTGTCACTCTCAGTCATGGACCAATAAAAAAACATAATTACAGCCGCAAAATGTCTCCAGAAAAAATAAGTTTAATTTTCAAAATTGAAAATCCTTGTTAAAATTGCATGAGGAGCACATTGAATTAAATCTTCTCAGAGAGTATAATGAATTCAACTCAGAAAAATATTGTTTAATATAAAGATTGTGTAACAATGCATTTTCTTGTTATCTTAGAAGGTGATTGATACCACTGCTGTATATAGTTCAATATAAAGGTGCAATGAGCAGCTGTGTAGCTTATAAAATGTGGAAGAATGACTTTCTTACTGAAAAAAATGGCAAAAAACTTTTAGTGACATCACAAAGTAAAAACATGACAGATGAAAGTAACATTTGGGTGATGGTTAGAAACGATTAGTTACAAATATTTATTAGGAATAAAGCTAGTATTGTAAAGTAATTCTAATGTGTTATATGCTGGAAACTATTGTGTTATTAATGTACTATTAATGATTAGATTAAAATGAGCATTTAAACTAAACATTACAAACCATCACATCTGGTTCGTAATGTCCATGCTGTTTCCACACATGAACAGAAATGAGAAAAGAGACTATCTGAAAACGACATGACAACACAGTTAGGTTAGGCCTCAGTCACATAGGCTAAGAGTTGACAGGGAAAAATTTGTATTCCCCAGCTGTAAAATTAAATGCTAAAACCACATTCACAGAGGCCTGGAGACCGGTTAGTGACCCCCTGGTCACTAGGGAAAAGTGTGTGCACCCCAACTGGTTGGTGAGAGGCTGCTGGCAGTTGCTAGTTTGAAATTGGTCGCAAAGAGGTATACAGTGCTGCACCGAAAACCTCCTTCCATTTGCTTTAGTTGCTAGGAAGTTGCCAAGGTCGTCCGTATTTTGCTTGGAAGCTGCAGACTTGTCTGCAAACACTCGCCCAGCAGTAGTGAAACTGTGAAAACAGCAACGCAAACCAGAAATAAAGAATGTTTGCCTTCAAAGTAAAAGTTCACCTTTTGAAATGTGTTGGTTGTAGCATTGGGAAATACACATTTTTCCCTAGTGACCGGAGGTTGCCAGTGGGTCACCGGCTGGTCTCTAGACCTGTGTGTCTCAGGCCATAGAGAGTGGGAATAAGGGGCCTAACTCTGATACACCTAAAGCTACTAATATAATTTATCTCTCTTTTGTTTAATCTTTCTTCAAGTTCAAAGACACAGACATTAGAGAGGTATCAGTTTTTATAATAAGCCTGTTTTCTTCATTCTTTTGAATCACAGCCAAACGAAAAACTAAATGTGGACAGAAAAACATTTATACAATATGCTGAATGCATGTATGGGTTATTTTTCCTCTTTCCACTCTTATGTGAGAATATACACAGCATGAGGTGTAAAGATTTATCAAAATGTTGGTGATAATAGTGTTAAAAATCTCTCAGTGACCCACCAGCTTTTGTTACTGGAAGACTTTGGAGCAGGAATAATGACTGTAGCTGACAAGACTGCTGCAATTTTTCAATGTCAGTCACAGCCAAAGAAAGAGACATCATCACTTCAAATGCACAATTTCCACAAAGACACAGTAATCTGCTTAATCAAAAAATATTAAATTAAATTTGCATGTGAGTGCAGAGTCAAATTGCATTAGTTCTAAATTAAATTTAATCGCAGGACATAATGAATTTAACTCAGACAAATGGTGAAAATCAGCTAGAAAAAAGAGCATAGTACAGACTTCTGAGCATTAACATAAGGTGGCTATGTAATAACAACGCCATGTGGGCACCAGTGCCCTTTTTTAATAACACTGTCTCACCCTCGTTCATTATTTCCATGCTCCCTCGCAGCCATAAATTACTCGGCTAATGCCCCAACAGCAGCAGCTATTGCTGAATCATTCAAAGACCCCAATTAGCAATTAAGGACTTAATGAATAGAGGTCCTTGCTGGGCCGTTTTCCTCCCCGCCCAGAGGAGCCCGGTGGAATCTAATCTCTCCTGCAGGAATTGTACAGTAAATACTGGCTAACAGTGCAGAGGAGATAGAGAATAGCCTATTATTGCACACATATAACAAGAAACTTGCCTTGCAGTTTCGAGCCCTGTTTACTATGTAGCAGGAATTTCAGTTTTGCTGTGGATCTTAACAAGGAAGGATGACTGTCAGGCACTATTCTTATATTTTTTCCCTTCAGTTCACACCCCATTACCTTCTGCATAATACCTGTCTTGAGTTTGAATTGAAGAAGGAGAGGGGAAATGGCAACAAAAGGAGAGAGAAAGAGATAGAGAGGGAGAGAGGGGGATATAAAAGGAGGTGAGATGGAAGGAGGGAATGAGCGAACTTCAAAAAAAGAAGAAGGGAAAAAGACATTTGCAATGCCAATCATCTTCAAGGAGCTTAGAACTGGGCCTTGGACCAGAATATCAAAGATGGAAAATGCAGGCATACATCATGCGGTAGGTAGTGCTAGCTTATAAATTATTACTACGACTCTATCTTTTTATATTACCATCCCATCAGCCTTTTATCGTTTACATATTTTTCATATATTTAATGAACTGACTTTTGAACTGTAAGGCTATGCTTCACTGTGTGAGAGTCCACAACTTTGTGAATATGCAGAGTTCCTCAAAGGAGAATGCACTCTATTTTCCATCAGCTTTACCAGCCTCTTTATGGAGTCTCTCTGAAGCATGAAGACTGAGGGCAGACGGTCACGTGCTTAAAATGAGCTGTACCATAATCTAATTTGAGCAACCTATAGCGACGACAGCGGGGAGATAAAATACAATGTGACCTGTACAGTGAGATGGGATGAAGTCATATCTCTGGAAGACATTTTATCTTGTGTCTTACAATATTAGAAGGTTTGATTATCTCTGAAATCAGTGCAATTTAATAACATACCAGAAACCTGATCTGCGAGGTCAGTGTGTGTCTTTCAGACAACTCCGAGCTATTTGGGGTGACTTTGATGGTAAAAGTTCCTTACATGTAGCCTCATTGATTCCACAGGGACATTGTTTTCAGGGATTTTTGCTTTACTGCATCACCATGTACCAATCCGTTGCATTCAAAGTATTCTTAAAATGTTTCTTTCCATCTTATTAGGAGTCTATCCTGTTCTCCTGCAGTGAAAAACACATGAAACAGAGGATTTCTCCTGCATTACTACTATGTGTATGTGAATGAATGACAGGAAAAAAAAAAGACTCCACCTGCTGTTGCAGCAGGGGGAGTCCACACACAGCTCTGCTCGAGGGCATATGAACATATGCCATGCTTTCCCACATCTCTTGGCACGGACATATTTCTCTATTTCCTTAATTCTCCTCTTGTGTGACTGCCAAATTTAGTTTCCTCTCCAGCAGGCTAAAGTAACTGGGTCACTAGAGCTATGAGTAATTAGCAGATAAGAAAATATGTTTCTGCTTTATGACACCAGAAGTGTGAAGACTGAGGTTTAAAAGTCATATTGAGGTAACGATTTGGGGCAGGACTTGACACCCAGGGTGAAAGGTCAAATGTGAAAGTTGTCAGAAATGAAGCAAATGAGTCAAAATATGCATGAGGCTGAAGGGGATGTGGATGACATGGAGGTTCTCTTCTATGAATGCAAAAAACAACATGACAAAGAGCTGATTATCATTTCATTTTAGGAAGAATTTGCAATTTAAATGAAAAACAGGCCCTCTTCTGCTGTTAAACATTACATGCCAACAATGTTTTCAGTTTTTTGTGCACAACAGATTTTGTAGGCAGAGTGACAGCATGGTGAATGCATGCTGTGTCACAAACACTAAATAGTGCTCATTTTAATGCAAATACACATCCACTGTGATGCAAGCAGGAAAGATTCAATTAAAAAAGAACAAAAACATTCGGGCAGGAGCCAGTTTTCTCTCTTCATGATCCTTTGGCTTCCTAGTTTCTATATTTATTGACAGGATTTCATAACACCTAACAAAAACAATCCCAATCCCAAGCAAGAGTCATATGGGAAATGCTACATTTGTAAATCTCATAGTGCTTATTTTTGTGCTTATTTTGTGTTGGAGAGGAAAATGTAGGGAGAAATGTTAATTAACACCCACCAGCCACCTTATTAGGTAGATCTTGCTAGTTTTGAGTTGGACCCCCCTTTGCCTTTAGAATTGCCTTAATTCTTTGAGGCATAGATTCAACAAGGTGCTGGAAATTCCTCAGAGATTTTGGTCCATATTGACATGATAGCCTTACATAGTTGCTGCAGATTTGTTGGCTGCACATCCATGATGTGACTCTCCTGTTCCACCACAGCCCTAAGGTGCTGTATTGGATTGAGATCTGGTGACTGTGGAGGTCATTTGAGTACAATGAACTCATTGTCATGTTCAAGAAACCAGTTTAAGATGATGTGAGCTTTATTACATGGAAGCAGCCATTAGGAGATGGGTACACTGTGGTCATAACGGGATGGACGTGGCTGTGGAGTTTAAATGATGCTCAACTGGTACTAAGTAGCCCAAAGTTTACCAAGAAAACATCCTCCACACTGTTACACCACCACAAGCAGCCTGAACCGCTGATACAATGAAGGATAGAGCCATACTTTCATGATGTTTACACCAAATTCTGACTCTGCCATCCAAATGTTGCAGCAGTTTATTTAATGCCTGGTCTCATCAGATCAGGCATTAAATAAATGCATTGATTTGCTGCCATGTGAGTGGCTGATTAGATATTTGCATTAACAAGCAGCTGAACAGGTATATCTAATAAAGTGGCCAGTGAGTGTAAGGTACTGCATATTCCATATTTGTTAGATTAAACAAATCTCGTGAAAAAATTTGTTTCTGACTTTTTGACCTGTAGCTTTGAAGTCTAACTACAGGAAAGACAGGTCTCACTTATACAACTAAATAAATGCTACTTTCAGCTGCTCCTTCATTCACAAGAGGTTGCTGCAGCGGGTAGGTCTGCAAATTTGATTTGGCAGATTTTTATGCTGAATGCCCTTCTGACACAATTTCCAAAGGATCTGTGTCCCCTCCTGGAATCAAACTGAGGATCTTTTGCTTGTTAGGCGAAAGTGTACAACTAAATAATTTACTAAACTACCTGAGCACTTTAGATCTGTGACTGACAGTGCACATGACTGAAATAAACTACATTTTTAAGGTTCACTGTAACGATGGAACCTGTGCAACGGCTTGATTCATTTATGAGTTATGTTCAAAGTGAGTGTGTCTTTTTAACGGCTTTAAAGTGGTTGCTATCCAACACAATCAGTTTTATAACAGCTTAATTTCTTATAGTATTAGTATCTTCTTAGTATTTTTAGATATAATAACACTAGAATTTCTCAAACTTTGAGCCTGGTATGTTTTAGAATTGTTTTTCTAGTTGATCAAATACATATTCCAACTGTAAATAAATAGCAACAAATGGGGTCCTGTGCAGCTGTTCTGTTCAGATCCTAATTTCTATTAGATGGGCTTTTACACCAACAGTCTAAATAGCCCCTTGGATGACGTACCCCTGACTGGGAATACTTGGCACGGCGGTATAATCTTTAGGCTTTGCATACAGACAATACATGTTGTGGGATCAGACGGTGGTTGCTTTTCATGGGATTTGCGATTAATTCCTTGAGAAAGGTTCAGTCCACAATCTGATACACTTTGTAACAGAGTTTGTGATTGTTTATTAAATTTTCCAATTTTTTTTTGTATAAAACAGCACAAAATAGCTTTTTATATTTGTGTATCTATCCTTAAAATATAAAGGATATTCCAGTTTTAACTGTTTTAACTGCAGATAAACTTATTGTATGAAAGTATTATTTCATTTATTTAAGGTGAAACGGCTTCTTTGACCCTTTGAAATTCATATTGTTATGTAGTGCATATATAGCAAATGAAGTGCAATCTGATGCAATATTTATACAATAATGTTTGGAACGATCATAATTTTTGCTCCTTACAAACCACCAACCTTCAAAATGCAGACTGAAAACTTTACCATTGTATTTTAAATGGGACTGGACTCAATTATACATTGCTTGAAAGCACAAAGCTCAAAGAGTATGGTCCATTTTAGGATACCAGTACCACAGCAGCAAAGGCAGCAGCAGCAAATAGTTACATACTTTGTAAAAAGGGTGCACACATCGCAAAACAGTAGCTTCTTTTTCTTTGTCACTGTCTATGTGGGTGCAAACCTGTCGAACTTTAGTGTGCTGAACTTTATTTCCACCAACAAAGTCCAACTAACAAAATGCTTTCTTCTTCTTCTTCAAATGTTAAACAGTTACTTCTCTTGGGGTGTTGTGAGAAAACTCTCTGGGAAATGTATAAATGTTCCTGTTACTTTACTGGCAACACAACAGAAATATTAGGTTATAGATTAAATCCAAAAAGCTAAAGTTTAAAATACAGCAGAACTCATTAAAATAAGTTCTCTTTTTATGCTTTTAAAATTAGGGCAGCTACACTTGAGTTTCTTTAATGAAGCTGGTGTTTTTTAATTCTTAATTAGGCTCTAAAATAACTTAAAAGCCACAGTATGTGATTCTATAGTGGTGTTTATATTTTGTCAACACAAACAGCTCACTGTGGAAGCTTGCTTCCACCACTGACAAAAAAGTAAAAATAAAAATTAGCAGACAGAGCTAAGTTGAAATTTTGAGTTATTACCTCAAAATGTTGATTACGCATCTCAAAATTTCAAGTTACTGACTAAATATCTTGAAATTTTGTGTTACTTTTGAGTAAGTCCAAATTTCAAGATACCAACCCGAAATCTGTTTGACATGCAGACAGTCAAAACAAAATGGTTTCAGTGGTGGAAACAAGCTTCCATAGATCACATATCAAAAAAAGAAAAAAAAAAAAAGAAAAAAAAGAAGCCAACAAGGAAACGCCAAAAACTGCAGTTAATTTTTTATAACGTATCCATCTGGATACTGGATTTAAAGGCTCTTTTAGTCACTGAATTGGACCACTCCACTGTGGCAGTGTTGCTGGTGCCATTAGAAGCATTTCATATGACAAACATTATGAGTCGCTATGTGGTTCTGTCCATCTGAGATGTTTGTGCTTCAGTTTTGGTGAGCGAAATTGTAGTATTTTACTACTCTATTACTTAGCACTAATTAGGAGATATGTATGTCTGTGCATTTCAACCGTGTAATTTATGAATACAGCTTGCTAACAAAGCTAGCTGGCTTTAACTGATAACTTAGCACTCCACCCTTTCATCCAATTTTGCAAACTTCTAGCTCCAAAAAGCCAACATGGCAGCAGGCAGCTAACTTCAAAGCTCCAAAATGAATAGCACAAAACCAACTGGAGACATCTGTCTTTTATACTGTGTACAGTCAGTCCCCATAGACTCCCATGTAAAATGTCCAACTCTAGAGCATTAAAAAGCATGTTTACAGCTTGGTGCAGGAAATGGTTTTAGTCTTGAAACCTGATATACCCTTTTATAACAACTGAACAGTGACCACCCCTAAATTTGTTAATGTTTAAAGTTAGGGGTGTGGTTGCTTTGATTGAGAGGAGCGCTGACACAGGCAGCTGCAGGCAATCTGCTAGGCCTAATTTCCTAGGTTTGTGCTGTCAGTGCCTTCTGGAGCATTTTACTGGAGTTATGTGATAAAAAATAAGGCCTACTGTGAAATACGTGCTGTCTAAGAGTTTTGCTCTCTGGTTTTATCAGTCTGTTACTAATTAGCAGGTATCTGTGTCTGTGTGATGCACCTGTGCAGTTTATGGATGCAGATTCCAGTTGTTAACTTTGCAATTCTCTCCTCTAAAAATAGTCACTTCTGGGAACAGAAATTCAAGATGGTCTGGGTCATAAAACTAGATTTGAGCCCCCAAAATGTGAATCCAGACACTAAACGATGATGTCATTGTGTCTACATTTATCTTTAATATAAAGTATATGAATTAAACTTATATTTCAGATTTCTTATATACAAGTTGTTCATGAAATGCTCAAAAATTTCAATTTAAATCTTTTTCCCTGCTGATGAGACACAAAATGATAATATTGCTTTCTTAGCCTTTTGAATGTGAGGTACAGAGCTTGAAATAGCTGAGAATAAGACGTATGCGGTGGCGAGGGCAGGGGTTAGTGAGTAGAGACGCTCCAGACTTCCAGGCAAGAATCAGCTCGCTCCAGCTGCCAGAAGAATAAAGTGTTGGAAGCTGTCCATGGTGCTGAAATCAACCACTATCTCTTTGCATGGGGAATAGAAAGAACTGGCCTTAGATGCTGAGATACTGATGCTGCAAGGCAAATGGCATGTCTCACAACAAAAGGGAGCATCAGGTGCATGCATACGTACACACTGGCTGTCATTTATCCAAACTGCTGCTATCCAGTAGCAGCAAACACACACTCAGCCCAGAGAAATGTGTTGAATATGACAAATGCAGACGTAGAAATAGCATCCGAGAGCAGCAGCTCTAATAAGGAGCAGTGGGTATTACCACATGCATAATGTAACACAGAACTGTTCTATGTGAAGTAGATATCACACGTATGTGCTCATAAAGCACACTCCTCCACATGAGCATCCCATCATCTTTCTTTATGTATCTCTCTTTCCCCATCTGCTTTTCTCTTTGGCTATCTCTCACATGCAGGGGATATAAAAAGAGACAGAGAGAGACAGCTCTCCTAATCTGTTCTTTGACCTATAGTTTGAAAGCTGGAGCCGCTCTAAAATGTTTTTCATCCTTATCTCACTGAAGATGGGCTCTGTGGTGCGTGGCTTCAAGGCAGCCCACATCGTACACCTGCTAAGGGTCAATGATCATCCCGGCCCACGGGTGCACAAACGTAAAGCCGGGCCTCCACTGGACACGGACAGGTTGCTGACCGGCCCAGAAATGCCTGGCTAAACTTTATTCCTTCCGTCCTCTTTCTGAGCTCATAGTGATTCAGTGCATGCGTGTATCGGCTGGCTATTCCAGAGACAGCCTCCCACCCTCATCCCTTGTGAGAGATAAGTATTGTTTGCGTAGCAGCACATTTCATGCTCGGCTTCCCCCACCTGTTCCCTGACCTGCAAAGTCTGAAGGCTGGAATAGCTGTCAAATGTCTCCACACATATCTTTTGAGGCTGATTGAAAGGTTTTGTCTAGAGCTATGAAAGTTTCCTTCAGTAGAGCACAAAAACAAAACTTTGGTCAAGGATTTTAAAGAAGTGACTCCAGCAGCCATCTAAAAGGGGAACATCACATTGGTTGTCCAGGATTTTGTGTGCTTTTTGGATTTGTTGCCTGCAGGTTTGTGGGTGAGATCTGGCTGATACAGCAAGGTCAAACTATTAATCAAATCTATCAGCCTAATTTGCATAATGAACTGCCGCAGAATTTCCAGCTAACTCTTTCCCCTTGTTCATTGACTCATTTAGCAAGTTTAAGTTTCCAAGCTTCTGTGTGTGATGCCTAACTGTGTCAACCAGTTATCAATCCTAGAAGGTTTGTGTGTGCAGCAAGACAAACAGGGCGGAGAAGCACAGCTGTGTCTGGTTCAGCTGGCAGGAATCTGTTTCCTTTTGCATACCAGTGATTTGCATTCATAAACTTGTTGGAAATTTTGCACAATGCTGTCACTGGAAGGCAAATGTGAAGAGCAAAAATTCTGAATTCTTTAACCTTTTTCATTAGTTCTCTATAGAAACAGATTACAGATTTAAAATAGAGATGTTTCTAATTGTGTCATGATGACTTAAGTTTCTTTTCATTTTTTGCTTCATTAAAAGATCTAAAATTATTTCACAGTTGAAAACAAATCCAGCTTTGTCCGAGACACTCACTTTAAAAAAAAACAAAAAGTTCAGATTTTCTCATCTAGGCTGCAGGAAGAAGTACAAAGAAAGCACCAAAACAAACTCCAGCAAAGTTAAATTTCTCACCTATTAGAAAAGCAAAATCCTCAAAGATGAAAATCAAAACTGTTATTTTTGCGCCCGAGGAGACGTAGAGCCTCCAACACCAGAGAAACACTGCAAGACCAGAGAAAAGCACCAAAACCACACCAAAACAAGCCATGATAAAGGAGGAAAAAGCCAGAAAATAAGCAAAAGGTTGAGATCAGAACATGTGAGCTCGTGAAAAAGCTGCTTCGGGAAGAGGACAGGAAGACAGAGAAGAGGGGGAAAAAATATCAAGAGCGTCCGCAAGCACGTAGGGCTATTTCTCAGTGGATGTCGCCGGAGCACAAACACTCAGCATCCAAGATTTAAATCATTGCATGCAGAAAACGAGAAAACATTTTCCCCTTGTCGAAACACCAAGAACAGGAAGGAAGAAAAAGAGGACAAAAATATGCTTAAGAAAATGGCAGTGGGAAATGTACTCACCGAGCGGGAGTAAAAGGTTTCAATTAAAAAGAAATTGGGCGTATAGCCGTGTCGGATTGGCGGTGTGCAGGCTTGTGTACACCGAGGCTCTGCGTCCCTTTTGCGCTCTCCGTTCGCTGCCGGTGGTTGAGTCATGTGACTCGGGATTGGTCAGAGTTTTTGAATCAGTCCAAGCTTTTTTCTTGTATTTAGTGCTGTATCTTTTTCTCTCTTTTTCCCTGATAATGTCACTGATTTTTCGACACAGAGTTTCTCAAAATAGAGTCCAGCAGCTCTATGAGGGTCACTGTGGGTGTCCCAGGAGGGTCCTTGTGGATGAATGACATCTATTTTCCAACATTTTATTGTGTTCCTTAAGTGAAAAAAATAATGAAATGTGATTATTTTGATAATAAATTTAAGAGACAATTCTGAAGCTCTGTTTGAATTCACAGTCTGCAAACACGTCCTCTGGTGACTTTCCTGCTATATTATATGAAGGGATTTCTGATTGAATTGGTTTTGTGTATGAGGAACATTGACAGAAAAAGCCTGATAACTCATGTTCCGATTGGTCTTTGAATTGTTTATTAAATCTGGGTTGACCCAGAAAAGCAGAGATGTATGGAAGCTTGTTTCTTCCAGAAAAAAAAAGGCAGGCAGAGCTAAGTCAAAATTTAGAGTTACATATCTCAAAGTTTTGGATGGATGGACAGCAAAAGAAAAAATAATCTGTGGTGGAAACAAGCTTATGTACAGAAGTGTTGAAGCCCTGCAAGTATGCAAACATAAAAGTCCTCAAGGTCAAGACAAGCTAGAAAAGCACATCTGCCACATAATGTTACCTATAAGAGTGTCTTTTGATATTTCCAGATCCTGGGATTTACTCAGGTGTTCATCTAAAAAATAGATTTTTTTTTTTTTAAAAACTCCTGAACATACAGCCTTTCTTTTATGTTCTTTCTTTTTCTGAGGAATGATAAGCCCAAGCTTGGCAACTGCTTCATTAAAACATGAGATAACATTAATTTTTGGGAAACAGAAGATCAACACCACTCAATGTGTCAGCAGTAAATAGAAGGCTACAGCCAGCAACTGAATTTAGCTTGGCATTGGGATGGGAAACAAGGAGAACAGACCTGGTAAAATGCATGAAACCCAACAAAATGTCTGCACCTTTATAGTATAACTCCATCTTATTGCAAGCTGTAATTGTGGTCATCATTTATACCCATTAGATAACACTGTGTCCAGACAAAAATGAAGACTGCATCACTCAAACAAAGACAGATTGGGCAAGAACCTTTATTCTGAGGTAAAATGACCACACCCAAAATCTTTTCACAGTAAGCTGAACCTGAAATAACTTCAAACTATGAAGAAGGCTTTGGGAACTAATTTTACAGTGTACTTTAGTTTTCTACTGAACCTCCTAACAATCACAGAGGACAAATTTTTTGTTACCTCACAATAAAATGTACATTCCTTTGCAACGACTTTTGCTTTATCTCACAATAATTTTGTCTTAAAATGGTTTACCTTAATTTTTATCCATACGAACAGTCGGTGTGATCCAGTCCAGTAAAGGGAAAGGCTGCAGATAACTTGAAAAGAACAGATGATGTGACATTTTACATGATGCATTTAATGCTCATTACTCATATTAAACTTTAGATGTCCAACAGCATCCAGCTGCAGGTTGTGAGCACAGCTGCAGCTGTTCTTTCTGCTGTGACTGGATAAGTGCTTATTGTTCAGACTTCTCCTGCTGCTGTAGTTCAGTCTCCAGTGAATATGTAGCAGGAGAAATAACTCAAAAATATTGTGAGGTTATGCAAATGTTCTGTAACACATTCACATCCCAGGTTGTCATACAGTACAATGCCGCCCTGGACGAGGTAACAATATCCAAGAAATAATGATCAGGTTTAACAGACCTACAGTATCCAGACTAGAAGACTGGAGGGGGTGGAAATGGCCAGGAGACCATGGTTTGCATCTCATTTGAACCTTTGTGTTTTCAAGTTCTTTTTTCCAGTTGCAAATTCCTTTCATTATATCTCACTTTTTGTTTTTATTTTCACTTATTAGTTAGGATTACTCACTCAAAACTGCTTTAACTTAAGGAAAAGAATGTGGTTCAGGTTCAAATAAGAACATTCAAAACATTAAGAATGCATACTGAAAAATGATGAGTTGGGAGTGACAGACCTCTGTTACTATTGCCATGACATGAGCCATGCAGAACCCCACCAAAGGACACGTTGTGTATAATGTAACACACCAAAGACTTTGACAAAACAGTATTATTTGAGGCCAATGAAAATAGACTCATTTTATCTTGAGGCAATGCAAAAATAGTCCTTAAACAATTTTCCCTTGGGCGTAAATCCTGTTTGATCACCTGATGAGCGTCTTCCTTGTTTTAGCCATCACGGTCTCATAGTGGTGGTATCACAAGTGACATACATGATGTTAAAAACTGAAAACATTTTAATCAAGTTGCATGTAAGATATATTGAAGTTCTCCTTTATACCACCATCAAATGTTCAACATAAATGAGAATTACTTGTGTCAGTAGCATCCATCAACATTTTTCATTACACTGCTCCTTGTAGCTCATTATGTTATTTACATAAATTTAGTCCTTTTGCCAATTAACCATCATCGCTGAGGGCAGTATCACCCCCTAAATGGCAGAAGAAGATTTTCATATATCATCAATTTACAATTCAAGCCTCTTTGTGCTCTCATTAAAATCCACTTAAATGATTAATCAGCTCAGTTTCTACTGGGCCTTATGAGAATACTGGTGATCAATGAAGATGTCAATGGCAGCAGCTCAATAACAGAGTTTACAGCTCAGTTAGTGTCCATTTTGGCGGTTCCCCACAGGTAAGAAGCAGTATTTACTGAGCTTTCTGCAGGATGTTAATGCAACTCTAGGACATAAAAGATGCAGCATTTCTTCGGTCTGGAAAACTTCAGCCCAGCTTGTCATCGTGTTTTATTTGATCCTGCTGTGCAAGGTTGACGGCTCCAGGGTTTCTACCCATTCTTGACGGAAACACGAGTGGTCATGCTGCCAGGGAGGAACAGAAGTCTTTGTTGTTGCTGCAGCATCTGCCGGGCATGTGAGCAAAGGGTCTGCATGGATCAATGACTTCTCAAGGGCCTGATAGGCACAGGCAGATAGAAGCGGGGGCAGCAGGCTTCCATGCACCTTTGTTTTCTTTTTACAAAGACAAATAACCTAATAGACTTTGACAAATATCTTGGGAACAGTATTTATCAGACATGTTTTTTGTGCTTCTTTGTTCTTCTTTGTGCTTCTTTGATTTTATACAGTGTGATTTTGGAAAACTTGTATAAACACTGGCTTGTGACTGATACAGATAAATAACTTTAATCACTAGGAGCACATTTCACTTGCTATTTATAAGTTAAAACTTAAAATGATGTAAGTGCTACTGAGTAGAGATTAATTTTACAAAATGAGCTAAACAAATGCCTATATACACTCAGGGCCCTTTTTACCTTGAGAACTGCCTTAATTTTTCAAGGCAAGGATTCAACAAGGTGCTGGAAACATTCCTCTGAGAATATGGTCCACATTGACATGACAGTATCACACAGTTGCTGCAGATTTGTCAGCTGCACATCCAGGATGTGAATCTCCTGTTCCACCACAACACAAAGGTGCTCTATTGGATTGCGATCTGGTGACTATGGAGGCCATTTGAGTGAAGTGAACTCATTGTCATGTTCAAGAAACCAGTTTGAGATGATTTGAGCTTTGTGACATGGTTTGTTGTGCTACTGGAAGCAACCATCAGAAGATGGGTATACTGTGGTCATGGTTAAAAGGGATGGTCATGGTTAGCAACAATACTCAGATAGGCTGTGGTGTTTAAACAATGCTCAAGGGGCCCACAACATTACCTCATCAGCAGCAGCCTGAACCACTGATACAATGCAGGTTGGATCCATGCTTTCATGTTGTGTACACCAAATTCTGGCTCTACCATCTGAATGTCACAGCAGAAATAAAGACTCCTCAGACCAGGCAACATTTTTCCAATCTTTTATTGTCCAGTTTTGGTGAGCCCATGTGAACTGTAGCCTCAATTTTCTGTTCTTAGCTGACAGAAGCGCCACCCGGTGTGGTCTTCTTGCTGCTGTAGCTGATCTGCTTCAAAGTTTGACATGTTGTGCATTCAGAGATGCTCTTCTGCATACCTTGATTGTAACAAGTAATTATTTGAGTTACTGTTGCCTTCCTATTAGCTCAAAGCAGTCTGGCCATTCTCTTCTGACCTCTGACATCAAAAAAGCATTTTCACCCAGAGAACTGCAGTTCACTGCATATTTTCTCTTTTTCAGACCATTCTCTGCAAACCCTAGAGATTATTGTGCATGAAAATCCCAGTCAATACTCAAACCCGGCCACCTGACACCGACAACCATGCCAATCTGATCCTCAGTTTGAACTTCAACAGGTTGCTGCTGTGATTGGCTGATTAGATATTTGCATTAACAAGCAGTTGAACAGATATACCTAACAAAGTGGCCAGTGAGTGTACATTCAATTCAATTCAGTTTTATTTATATAGCGCCAAATCACAACAACAGTCACCTCAAGGCACTTTAGATTCAAAGGTAAACACCCTGCAATATTACAAAGAAAACCCTAACAATCAGACAACCCCCTATGAGCAAACACTTGCTGACAGTGGGAAGGAAAAACTCCCTTTTAACAGGAAGAAACCTCCAGCAGAACCAGGCTCAGGGAGGAGCAGCCATCTGCCACGACTGGTTGGGGGGTGAGGGGAGGGAGACAGGACAAAAGACACACTGTGGAAGAGAGCCAGAGATTAATAATCACTCATGATTAAATACAGAGTGGTGTATAAACACATGGTGAGTGAAAAGAGGTGAGAGAAGAAGCCCCCAGCAGGCTAGGCCTATTACAGTGTAACTAAGGGAGGGTCACCTGATCCAGCCCTAACTATAAGCTTTATCAAAAAGGAAAGTTTTAAGCCTAATCTTAAAAGTAGAGAGGGTGTCTGTCTCCCGAATCCAAACTGGGAGCTGGTTCCACAGAAGAGGGGCCTGAAAGCTGAAGGCTCTGCCTCCCATTCTACTTTTAAATATCCTAGGAACCACAAGTAAGCCAGCAGTCTGAGAGTGAAGTGCTCTATTGAAGTGATATGGTACTATGAGGTCTTTAAGATAAGATGGGGCCTGATTACTCAAGACCTTGTATATATGCATCAGGAGATAATGTTTTTACAGTGAGTGAAAATATTTTAATACAGTTACATAACTGATGCTACTTTTGTAATTTATTCAGCTGCTTTTATGTTACTGACAGATTTTTTCACAGTTTATCCAAGAGACAGTTTTTTAAACAACTGTCAGGTCAGGTGTTGGAAACTATATCTGTAGTTTATTTGAAGACGCTGGTATTGCCTCCTCCATAGACTTTGCTTCTTAATGGGATTCTGAATAGGGATTTGTTCATGATGTCACAGTTTTTTTTTAGTTTTATAGTTTGTTTTAATCTTAAGCAGCATAATTCAGCACCCTGATAACCTACAAAATGGAGCTTTGTAGACTGTATTTAACATTGTACAGCATCTGTTTTGACCCAAACCATAATCCTTTTCTAAACTTTGCCAAGCAGTTTAAATTTTGTGGTCAAAAGTCAGCTGTAACATTTGTGATTCCTGCACCCTGCCTGCCCTCTGATGTTTTCACTCTCTTGAAGTGGAAGCACTCTTGTACTGTATGCTGTTTCAGTGGTGCTTACGTGGGTTGTTTTAGCTACACAATATGTTTTAACAAACATATTGTGTAGCTGGAGGCCAAATTTGTACAGTCATTGACTCAGTCACTCACTTGCCTCTTCAGTCCCACCTGCCCTGCTGCATTACCTGATGTTCCCTGACCCTCTTCTCACCTGTTTTCACACCGCTTATCAGCCCTCTTCACTTTACGCAGTACATCCCCACCCTCCTACCTCTTGTTGCTAGAAACTAGATTGTCACCTTGTATTTACTAATTTAGATTTCAGCTCTCAGTTCCTGCTTGTTTCTCTGAACCTTGCCTGTACTTTAGATTCTGCCTTGGCCTGCTCCAGTGTTGTGTTTTCCTGCTTTGTGTTTTGTAACCGTTAACCTCCTTTGTTGTAAGCTTTTTTTTTTTTTTTGCTTTTACCAGCTGCCTCCTGTGCCATGTTCTTGGCTCCTCTGAACACAACCCTGAAACATGGGATAATGGTGGCCACAACACGAGTTGTTTTTTTTTCCTTTTATTCCCATAGCAACCAGGAAGTCAGTGGTGTCTTTAGTGCAGCATGGGATTTTGTGTGAAAATAATTATATTACATGAGACACAATCCCCTTTGTATACCAGGGCCAGAAATGCTCACTTAATAACACTACACAACTTGTGAAGGTCATTTTGAAACCTTCAGGGCAGGAATCTTAGACAGAGATCAGCCACAAGATGAAAACCACCGATAGGTGAAGTGAATAAAACTGATCCTCTCATTAAAATGAAGTGTTCTGCTGGAAGACCTCGGGTCCTGCTATTCATGTGGATGTTACTTTAACACATAATACCCACCTAAACACCCATTCCCGTGCTCTGAAGGCAGCAGCCTCTCTCAGTAGGATAATGGCCCTTGCTATATCTAAAACTGCCTCAAAGATAAGGACAAGTCCGAGTTCTTGACTGAGCTTCAAAACTCCCAAGATCCCAGTCTGAGCTGACATCTGCAAAATATGCCAAAAAATAGCCCACCGAAGCCCTACAATCCAAAGGATTAAAGGGTCTGCTGCAAGTGTCCCAGAGCCAGACACAGTAGGAGATGGTCAGAGGTTCATACAGAGGGAGACCTACACAATGTTAGGCAGCTGGTTTTAATATTGTGGTTGAACAGTGTACGTTAGAAGGACATAAATTCTTGCAGTGACTGGCCAAGACATGTGACAGACTACATAATGGCTGCTACTTATCATCCTTCACAACCTGATGTTATGCAGGAGTCAGAGGAACAAAAGACCAGCTACTCAAAATAACTGTCATGGTCCCAGGTTCATGTTTTGAGAATGTAGAGTTTTGCCTGCTTCTTGTATTTCTGATGATCTTAATTCCTTCAGTTGCTAGTATGTTCTATGTATTCCTCCCTCTGTCTTGTCCATGTGTGAGTCTCTTCCTGTTTTATTTTGGTAATTTTTCTTGTGTGTCTTCTGTGCTTTTACTTCCTGTCTTTCGCTTGTTTGCTGGAGAGCATTTTAATGTGGATTTATCCAGCATACTCAATGGCTATTTTAAATAGCTATTAAAAAATCAACCAGATTACTTTACTTTGGTTATCTGTGGAAAAAGAAACCCATTATTAAAACAACAGATCTGATAAAAGATGACAGGGGTGGGGGTCAACAAGCCATTTATTTTGATTGTTTTAGTTGCACCTTAAAAATCAATTAGCTTAAGGAGTAGTTTTCAAGAAGTTGGTCAGTATAGTATTTTTTTTATTAGATGCTAATTTATTATTACAAATCTCCCAATACAATTATCCCTTTTTTGCCAGCAGGTCATGATATATTGGAAACTTCTGCATCATCATAATTTTACCCCTAATAACACACCTTTGTGGGATAATAGATATATCACTGTCAAGAGAAAATCACTCTATAACAAGTACTGGATGGAGAGAGGTATTTGTGTTATACATGGTTGTTATTAACAGCTGCTTAATTTTGCCTTAAATTTGACTCATTCTATAACCAGAATACTTTCAAGTCTATATTTAATTCAGTTTAATGTTTAATTAAGGGAACTCTGGCAAATTCCACCTCATCACCTCCCGTCTCCCACAACTATTAATCGGAGGCTCCGACTTTAGTGAAGTTGAATTCCCTACCAAGACGATTAGACGATTATATGTTATCTGATACCCTATGATAGAAGAAAGTCCATCTTACAATTCTTTAAAAAAAGAAAAAATGTACAGACATTACAAACAAAATATCTAAAGTTCCCCATAAATCCCAAAAGCCTAAGAAATACATTTTATAATCTTAAATGGAGTGTATCGGTCCAGTGAGTTTTTACAACAGAGATCTGGAATTGAAACTAGTAACAGCAAATTTTGTGAACAGACTGAAACTTTTTATCACTTATTTTGGGCATGTTACAGTATTGTTTGGCATGTAATTTTACTCCTTTGTTAGGTGCATTATTTAAGTTTTCTGGATATGTTATGAAATTGAAATGATCTAATGCTTTCATGAGATCTTATCATCTTTCATATAGATGCATAAACACTACAAATTGGTCATTTTAGCCTGTTGGTAGGTGGTTGCTAGGAAACATGATGACATCATAATGTGGGATATAGGCCTTAGATGTACCTGTGTGCCAATTTTGGTTGCTGAGCTCCTGATTGTGTAGGAGGAGTTTGCAGACAGATAGAGATTTCTGTAGTATAGTAACATTAACACATTGATGTGTTACAGTGTTGCTTGATGTGTTTGTGCTGCTGACCCTCTAAGGATATCTAACCTAAGTATACTGAGTCAAATTATACATTATGAGTGTTTGCTACAATGCTTTGGTCCTGCTGTACTATATAAATGTTGTCTGTTGTCAGGTGTTTGCTGGGCAATGTGGTGATGTCATAATACCATACAATACTGTGCAAAAGTCCCTAGCCACCCCTCATTTCTTTATATTTTGACAGGAAAATGGGAAATGGTTGCAGTGAAATGTGCAAACATGCATAGAAAAATAGTATATGAGGCAAAAACAGAGTCTTCACAGTTCTAACAAGCTTGAAAGTCAATATTTGGTGTGACCACCTTTATTCTTCAACACAGCCTGAACTCTCTTAGGCAGCTTTCTTGTAATTTCTTTAAGTAGTCTTCAGGAATAGTTCTCCAGGCTTCTTGAAGGACATTCAAAGCTCTTCTTTGGATGTTGGATGCCTTTTGTTCCATTCTCTGTCAGGATGATCCCACACTGCTTTAATACTGTTGAGGTTGGGGCTCTGAGGAGGCCATTGTGTGTTTTTTCTATGCAGGTATGCTTTTACTGCATTAGAAGTATGTTTGGGATCACTGTCATGCTGAAAAGTGAAGCTGTTACCAATCAGACACTTTATAGATGGTATTTCATGCTGGATCAAAATCTGATGGTACTTTTCTGCGCTCATAATCCATCAATTTTGACAGGATCCCTAAGAACACTGGCTAAACTATAGCCCCAAACCATGACAGAGCCTCTACTGTGTTTTACACGTGGCTGTAAACACTCATTGTTGTACCTCTCTCCTGACTGCCTCTGTACATACTGACGATAATTTGAACCAAAAGATTCAAATTTGAACTCATCACTCTTTGGGAATCACCTTGTTGGTGCAAAAATATTTTATGCCTATCAAACTGTGTTATCTTTGGCATTTTTCATAGATTCAGCTAAAAAAAAGTGAAACAAAGGATGTGTTTTTGTCACAGGCTACTAGGAACAAAGTGCCGAAAGATACAATTTAAAATTGGCTCTTTTCTAAGTTGTCTATTATGTGTAGACAAAGCACTGATTCATCCTTTGAGATAGATGAGTTTTTATGCTTGAATCTTTCATAGGTCAGTGTTAAGTGGCTTAACAAACAAACAAAAAACATTCCTCTGAAAATGGTGATGTACAAGGACTGGATTGAAAGTGAGTGAAAAGCTGCCAAAGAAAAACTCTGAAGGACCTTCAAAAAGCCTGGAGAACTATTGCCCAAGACCACTTTAAAAAAATAACAAGACACTCAAGACTTTTGCACAGTACTGTAGATAAGAGCCATTGTTATGAGAAGCATAAACTTTTTTTTTATTGGCCAGCTTTTCATCTAATTTATACATTACTAGTGAAGACACCCTTAGATTTGTAAACCAAAAGTTGTAAGCCACTAGTTTTTCTTGTGACTACTAAGACCCAACACTACAGTTTCCAACAGAAGGCAGAAAAAATTAATGCTGAGGGTAATTTCAGCTTTTTATGGAAATGTGTAGCCTACTGTTTCTAGAGCAACATATCTGAAAGGTCTGAGTCTTCACTTCTGCAAAACCTAAAAAGCAAAAAGGGAAAAAGCACACCACTCCTCTCTGCTCAGTGTCACACAAATCTCAGAGCAGATGCCATTCCAGCACAGTGTGACTAAGGAGTTCTGTATCTATTCATCTCTATCCACCTTCCTCCACCCCGGTGCACATGGTAATTCCCTGGCTGGGATCCCAAGCTCTGTGTGGATAGACCAACAATATCTGGCATGCAGCTTGCCTTATGCAGCTGATACTTTGGCTGACACTCCCAGCTCCGAGCCACACGTCTGCATTGGGAAGAGGTGGTCGCAGGCGAGCTGTGTGTGTTGCAGGCCCAGTCTCATCCTCAGCACCTGATAAACTGGATTTGTTCCCAGCCTCAGGTCGAGACACGAGTCTGAACTGAGGCAGAGAAAGAGCTGTAATTATAGCAGGGAACGGGACATGTAATGCAACATTAATGGCAGACGGGCTGATGCTTCGCCCACAATGCCCCCTCTTCAAACACGACTAGTGCATTAGCAGCAGGGCTTCACTATCCCTACACTGATTGAAGCTATTAAATACAATTTAGGATATGCAGAAAGGGAACAGAAAGCTGGTGGCTGAGTGGTGTATCTATGAAGACCAAATCATTTTTGTCCTGGTGCAATGCTGCTGCTTATTCAAGGTTCTTTGGGAGGAAAAAAATACTGCATTTTAATGGTGTCTAAATTACAGCTCTGAGGAAATTTTGAGTGCTTGTCCTGTATTTTTTTTTCCTTTCACTGTTGCTCTGTTTTTGCTCATTCCCCATTTTTCCAGCATTGCTTTGCACACACTGCCATTTCTCACAGAAATTAGTACGCAAAGAAAAGTAATTTGGTTGTCTGTGAGATTCATGAAAAAGCCATTTGTGCTGCTTACTCAAAAATAAGGATTAGACAAAAAGGTCATTTACTGATGCAGTCAGTCTGTGTGTGTTTTTGTGAATCTGCTTGCATTTATGTGTGTGCGTGTGTGTGTGTGTGTGTGTGTGTGTGTGTGTGTGTGTGTGTGTGTGTGTGTGTGTGTGTGTTTTCTTGAATGTTTAAGAGCAAGCGTCTGTTCGTGTGCAGATTCGTCTGTGCACCTGTCGGGTGCATGTGACTGATGAAGCGTAACCTTTTAATGTGTTTACACATTGACATTTCCCAAGATCTGTCGTGTTCCTCAGAGAAACTAAAACCCTTGACATTCTTTAGGCTCACATTTCCTTGAGCTGCTGGCTCCGTTGGCTCTCATACCAGGCAAAGCTGACTTCAACATCATAATTACATCAGCTTCACTCTATCTTCTGCCCCCTGTCAAGTACAAATTAATGTTTTTGCTTTAAAAACGTGTTCCACCCACTGTCTGAGTGCGGTTCATGGCTGCATCCTGGACATCTTCTCCACTCATGACCTCTAAAGATTTCTAAGTTTATAGAGGTTTCGTGTATATTGAATTTGAAGGCACATCTTTCTAAACAAAACTGATGATTCACCCTTCTCCATAGCCCCATGAATGTTCAATGAATTAATCTCACAGAAATGAAGTAGGAATAAAATCGGACATCCAGCCCATGATATTAACTCTTAAATGAGCCCTGACAATTAAGAGAAAATGTGGGTTTTAATCCATCTGTTCATTTGGCTTCTCAACATGGTCACTCATATGTTGTGGGTTTTAGGATCATGCTGTGAATGAACTCACTGATTTGCCTCAGGGGATTTTTATTAGGACTGAACAGGCCTCTTTGACTTCTGTGAACTGCCTGTGCTTACAGTGATATACAGTAATTTGTGTGATTTTAAAGCTGCAGTGATCAATATATTCAAATAAAATATGGATCACATGACTGTGTATTGTGAAGGTGTTCAGTCATAGTGACAAAGCAGACTTCCTCAACTCCAGGGAGCATTTTAGCATCTTTCATCTCTTTGTTTTGGTTGTTAAAGCTCACAAAGTTTTGATCACTCTCACTCCTCTCATAACATTGTTGGCACGAGCAGCAGGTGGCAGTTTTCCTCTGTAATAAACTGCAGACTCTGTTTTCTTACCTCAAAAGAAACATTAAAGCATATTTATAGATAAGATTTGCATTTTTGTGGCCACAAATGGCTCCTAATGAATGATAATGTTGCTTCGCGTCTGCTGAATGTGTAAAGAGGCAACTGCCTGCAAACATGTTGTCATAATAACATTATAGGAGCCATCCATCCATTCTCTTCCACTTATCAAATTTAGGGTGGCAGTGGGGCTGGATCCTATCTCAGCTATCATAGGGCAAGAGGCGGGGTACACCCTGGACAGGTCGCGAGTCTGTCACAGGGCTAACACAAAAAGAGAGACAATGATTCACACTCACATTCACACCTTCAGCCAATTTAGAATCAACAGTTAACATAACAAGCATGTATTTGGACTGTGGGAGGAAGCCAGAGTACACAGAGCATGCAGGCACAGGGAGAGCATTTAAACTCTACACACATGGGCCCCAGCCAGCGGATTCAAACCCAAGACCTTCTTGCTGTGAGGTGACAGTCTTAATTTTGAATCACATCCAAGGTCCTGATGTTCGACATTTAAGAATACACTTCAAGAACATGTCGCCCAAATCAGTCAGTCTTTGGCATTTTTAAATAAATCAAATAATTTTAAAGTGCTTTAAAGCATTCAAAAAAAGAGTTGCAAAGGAGTCAAATTATAGACTGAAGGCTCGAACAAGAGAAAATGTAAATGGCTAGTTAAAATAATAAAAGATAAATAATAAAAAAATATATAAAGCAGTAATAAAAATTATAAAAGAGTAAATTAATTGTAAAGTATTAAAATGTAACACAAAATAGAAAACAACATTAACATCTATTAATTATATTAATGTTTCTTATTTTACACTTAATTTATCGGCTTTATTATTTTTATTATTGCTTTAATTATATTTGAAGTGGCTCCATGGTGCAGTGGTTAATCCATTCACTTACACCCGAAAGATCCCTGGTTCAAGACCGAAAGGACATACAAACCCAGCTTCAGCAGGTCACAAGCTAGTGTATTCCTAGTGCTGATCCCAAGCCCAGATAAATGGGAGGATTGTGTCAGTAAAATCTATGCCAAATCAAATGTGAAAATCCATGTGTTATGGTGACCCCTTGGGAAATAAGAGAGCAACTGAAAGTACCTTTTTACTAAACTAACATTAAAATCACAAAAGGGTATTATTTTAAAAAATGTGATCATAATCAATGAAATGAAAAACATATAATTAAATAAATAAATAAACCATGCTTTATTCTAACAACTGCACAACTAATTCACAACAGCCTTATATCATAATTTTTTTTAAAAAAGGATTTGAAAATAAAATTTTATATCCATAAAAATGTGTAATTTCACTTAAATAAACCTGAAATAATCTGTTAAACATGACTGCATACTTAATTTGAAGTGACCACTGCCTCTAAAGAAACACCAAAAGTAGCCGAGTCAGCCTTCCTCACCAGCGTTCAATCCAAATGCCAGCATCTACCTTCCCAGCTGTCTGTTTGTGGAGCACCGTGCCCCTTGTGTTTCCAATTTGAGAAACATGCTTACTTTCATTTGGGCCCCGCTGCTCTTGTCAATGTAAATCAGGTACGACTCTCAGACCAATCAATACAGACCTGAGAAAGGATTCACTCTGCAGACCCCAGGGACTCATCAATGACAGGAGTCTATTACACCAGAGCAAACGTGTGAGGAAAGCTGCTATGAATTGCAAATCAGAAACTACAGACTTGCCTGCTATGCAAACTGTGTGCTGTATTAAAGCACACTTGGGAATGTTGCTATTGAACAAATCAAGGTCTTACTGCACAGTGAGCTGATCCCTGAAAACGTCTGCTTTGTTAAAAAAAAAAAAAGAGAGAGACACACTGGATTTGAGACATGATCTTTATGGAGGTTTGTTTGATTTCTTTGAACTTTTCTTTTTCCAGGGTGGAATGATTGATGCAGCAGACATCTTTAATGACTTTAAAAAAAAACAAGAATTGGATGCACAAGTTTGAATTTATTTTGGATTTTCTCTAATCCATACAGGGTCAAAAGTATAATGCAGGTTCAACTATATACATACACTCATTTAAATGTTTAATAAGTGATGCTGAAGGTTCTACAATGTCTTTTAACTTGGCCAAGGCCTATTGACTTCTCGTTAATGATCATGATTGACTATGACTGGTAGTTTCTCTCTGCCAGCATTAAAAGGATTTGTTTGCCAGCACTCATTGGATCGACCAATATTCAGAACAATGGGAAAGTCCAAGGAACTCAGTGAAGATCTAAGAACGAGAATTATAGATTTACACAAGTTGGGAAGGTCTCTTGGAGCCATTTCTAAACAACTGCAGATTCCAAGATCATCAGTTCAAACAATTGAATGCAAGTAAAAGGTATATATTATATTATATGTTAGGATGTTCAGGAACAACCTAGGAACCACCAAGGCTCAAGCCTGCCATGAACTGGAAATTGTCACTGTCCACAGTGAAGCGAGTTTTACATCACCATGGACTGAGAGGGTGCGGACCTAGAAAGACGCCCCTGCTCCAAAATCGACACCTTCAAGCTCGACTGAAATTTGCAGCTGCCCACATGGACAAGCCAAATGGGGAAAGTTTTATGGTCAGACAAGACAAAGATTGAGATATTTGTCCACAATGACAAGAGGTATGTTTGGAGGAGTAAAGGTGAGGCTTTCAAACCTAAGAACACTGTCCAGCATGGTGGTGGTGGTGTCATATTCTGAGGCTGTTTTGCCGCCAGTGGTAGTGGTACATTGCACAAAGTGGTTCGAATAATGGAAGAGGAGGACCACCTCCAAATTCTTTAACTTCACCTCATATCAAGAGCTAGATGTTTGAAGCTTGGACAAGACTGGGTGTTCCAACAGGACAGTGATCCCAAAAACACATAAACACTGGTTTTAGAATGGATAAAACAGGCTAAAATGAAGCTTCTGGAATGGCCTTCCTAAAGCCCCAACCTCAACTCTATTGAAAATTTCTGGACTCAGCTTAAAATCTGGGTCCGTGCCTGGGAACCAGCCAATTTAAATGAACTCTACCAATTCTGCCAAGAAGAGTGGTCAAATATCCAGCCAGAATTATACCAGAAACTTGTTGATGACTACCAAAAGTGTCTGGTTGAGGTGCAGCTTGCTAAGGGACATTTAACCAAATATTAGTGGGGATTAATGTACATGTTTGAGCCTGTATCCATACTTTTGAGCCTGTGAGAAATACAAAATAAATTCAGATTTATGCACCCAATTCTTGTTTTTTAAAGTCATTAAAGATGTCTGCTGTACAATTATTCCACCCTGGAAAAGAACAGTTCAAAGAAATCATTAAAATCCCCAAATTTACCATGATGAGTGTATGTAAACTCCTGACCACAGCTGTATATGCGTAAGATTTATCATTCCAGTGGAAATCTGTATTTGCCACTTTAACCCAACTGTAAGGTCATCTTTTTGTATTCCACCAAGACTTCAGTCTAAACTTCCCCTCTGCTACCTGAAGTGTAATGGAAGCACAATGATATTTTTGTCCCCTCTCTCCTTGTCTGTTTAAAGTTCAATTAGGGACACACTGTGCTCTGACTTGCAGTCATTAGACGTGATGCTAGCCTGTGCTCTGAAGAGTGCTCTCAGGCTCCTGATTAATTCAGCTGATGGAGAAGTTTGATGCTCTTGCTCATTTCCCTCTTTTGTTAGCTAAACCTCAAGGGGTGATTATTAAGCTTCCTGTGGGGATTTGAAATGTTCACAAGTTGTCAAAACCTTTCAGTGCATACTCATGACCAATTACAGTAACTATTGCCAGCAGAGGGTCTGACTCTGCTGAATTTCCTCAGCAGTAATGTGCTTGACATGATGCTTGCACACTTGAAGTACTTGTTGTGTACATAAAAAAACAAAAAAACAGTAGCTAAATAAAAGGAACAAATCATATTTTGGGGAATATGCTTAATTTTCAAACAAAGATGAGGTGTTTGTATAATTAATATAAAATTGCAGCCAGCCGTTAGCTTAGCACAAACAGAAGTTAGCGTTTCTCAACACAACCTACCATCCTACACATCAAAAGCAACCTAAATAAACATCTGTTATAGTCATGTTCAGTTAAAACAACAATATGCTGTTTGGTAGGCCTTTTCTCTAAGCTGTGAGGTTCCACGTTTCATTTTCACTATGGCAAGGTTTCCATTCAAATGTGATGATAAACCCCAAAAAGTTGAATCTGTTCATCTGGACGTGGCGTTTTTTAGTGGGAGAAACGTTTCGTTTACCAACTGGTAACTTCTTCAGTCTCAGCTGACTGCAGACTTCCCCAGCCTTATAAACAGTACATTTGCATAATGACAGAAACCAGCACCACTGACTAACAATGGGCCATTTGGTCAGTTTCATGATCAATGGTATGCAAATTGTCATGACCATTGATCAATGGCCATGAGTACCATTCACAGAGATTGGGGAATGGCTGCAATCACAGCATTGTAAGATGGTGACAGATGTACCCTTAGGCCCCCTCCTCGGTGCAGAGATGGTCTTTCCCTTTTCACGTAAATGGCCTCCTTGTCTCCCCGTTCAAACCAGCGT
>VUQS01070141.1:0-10760 GCA_015108495.1 Heterochromis multidens
CACACACACACACACAAACAACACAGCAAGATTCCCAGAAAGCTGAATCTGTTCATCTGGACATAGCGATTTTCTAGTGGGAGAAACGTTTCGTCACCTTCTGGTAACTTCTTCAGTCTCAGCTGACTGCAGACTTCCCCAGCCTTATAGACAGTACATTTGCATAATGACAGAAACCAGCACCACTGACTAACAATGGGCCATTTGGTCAGTTTCATGATCAATGGTATGCAAATTGTCATGACCATTGATCAATGGCCATGAGTACCATTCACAGAGATTGGGGAATGGCTGCAATCACAGCATTGTAAGATGATGACAGATGTACCCTTAGGCCCCCTCCTCGGTTCAGAGATGGTCTTTCCTTTTTCACGTAAATGGCCTCCTTGACTCCCCGTTCACTAGATCACTTTAATATTTAATTTTTGGGTGAAAGCATCTATACAAACTTATTCATATGCACATTTTGATATTTTAATGTTTTTGCTCCAGCAGAAGTGCTTATATTTACATGAAGAAGATAAAATCTGTTCACTTGCTCTAGATATACCACCTCTACAGATATTAGCTGTAAGTCATTTGCTTAAAAGCTATTTACACACATGTATTGCTAGCGTGCTGTAAGCTGCTTAGAAGTGTGCACCAGTGTGACAAACCTCATGCAGTTTGCAGTTAAGTTTATGGAACCCTCTGAGTGGACTAAATACAGAATTCAATACATTATTTGTGCTGTAAAAGGGATCTTGTAATTCAACTGCCCTTCATCACTTTCGGTGGTCTCGTGAGCCAACTTTAGAATTGTGACTGTATTGGCTTTAACCCCCAGAGCCCACTCTAAAGGTCATATCACCAGGACCTCCATCCTGATCCTCTTTTGAACGATGAGGATCATCGTTCTATTTTTGCCATTAGTGCTATCATAACATGAAATGCTGCTAAGGGATAATCTTTAAGGGGGTGGACTGAAAATGAGGCTTTCAACATCCAGAGAAGGTCAAAGTCTAGAGGGCTATCACAGTATTAGCACTATACTGAAAAAGATGCAGCATGCGCTATTCTCCAAATTTACAAGATTTATCACAGAAAGTAAGTAATATGGGTAGACTGACATCAATACTGAGGAACTCCGCCTGCAGAGAGTTGTCCTATCCGACTCATACAAAGGCTTTGTCTTGTTACATCCATGATAAGTCTGTACATTATAAAACCATTTGACTTCATGGCCAGGATAGAGGTGAACTGTATATTTCTGAAGGGGATAATCTAGTGAACCATTTATGTAGGCTGAGCTGCTCATTATTTCTCAATCAGGCCAGGATTTGGGAAGGTAGAATGGCAATTTGTTTTCAGTCCTAAATCTGCCAAATTAATGCTGCATGTATGTTCCTACCCAGGCCTGAACCTAGGGAGACAAAGTCCCCACCAAAGCTACAACTGGAAGCTACAGAGCTTTTGCAATAGATTAGGCTGATTTCCAATAGGATTTGGTCCTGCACACCTCATGAAAACACTGTGTAAATGGGTCCATCTAATGATCCAACTTAATATGATTAAAAAGAATAAAGCCATCCATATGCACATGATCCCTTGTCCCCCACCCCACCCCCATCTTGCTCTCTTTCTATCTGTGTCTCAAAATAATAAAATAAAATAAAATAAAATAAAATATGGTTTTTAAAGCAGGGTCATAAATAAAAATGGTTCTGTAAATTACCAGAAAATTATTTGTGAGTGAAGAAAAAGCCCTTAATATGTTAGTAAGTTAAGAATGCTCTCCATGATATACAGGAAGTGTTTCTATGTTTCCCTGAAGTCTTCCCATAAATGATTAGGGGAAGACTTCATAACTACAACTTCAGTAAATGCACCACCAAATGAAATCCCTCAGTAAGTCTCGGAAAGCCCAGCTTGGAGTTACCAGAAAAGTATAGGTCTCTTCCTGAGTACCAACACTGTATGTTTTGAAATAAATTAGATATTAATTGAGTTACAAAGCATTGTTGCTGTCCAGCACTGAAAAGTTTTTTTTTTTTTTAATTAGATTAATAAAGATAGATTAGATTAATTAGATTATATATAGGACTATGGGATTAAAAACTGTTAGACTTTTCATTAACACCAGTCAACATCAAAACCCAAGGGTTAGAGAAATATAACTGCAGGACTCAGCCAGCATAGAGTAACATGTTGCATTAATGTACTGTCTGCTACTAGGCCATCTTCACCGGTAGAGCATGCTCTTAACAGGGAGAGCATGGCAAGCCAACTTTCTTGATGTACCTCAGGGGCTTAGAGGGACTGATGTGCAATTCTTTACACTTCCATGGCTCTGGTTTTCACTCTCTAATGGAGTAAAACGTTTGAGTACTAAGGAGTTAAAAAAAGAAGCATCTGTTTCCTACAGCACTGCAGGGCTTCAGAGTCACAGAACAGTAAAAAATAAATAAATTGATATTTCCTTCTTCTCTAGATTTACTGTGAATAATTCTATTATTTAAAATTAGTGATCTTTAGAAGAACATTTGACCTCATCTTTGTTTTCTTCCACTAATTTTAATCCACACCTTCAATTTCCAGGATATGTAAACAAAGCCCTCTTTCTGTCAGTCACAAATGTTTTCAGTGTTTTGTTCTATTTCTCAAGGGGGTTGGCTCTCAGTTCTGTTCCTCCAACTGCCAGTAACCTGCTGGTGCCTCACCACAGGGTGAATCTGTCCTGCTGTTAACTCATGTAAATATGACTGATTCCTTTTAATACACACAATTGTATACTCATTTGTCACTCAAGTTCGCCTAAATGTCTTCATTCTTGGGTTTAGACAGTAAAGAAAGCAGAAAGAAAAATTGAGAAATGATGGGAAAGAACAGGGAAGGAACGATGCTGTTTATTGCTGGAGTAACTCCAGCACAACCTATCTCATTAGTCTGTTCGTGATTAAAAACTACTCTCAAGCTGATATCATTAACCTGCCCACACAACCGTACACTCTCAATGGGGCCTTACAAACGAGCTAAAAGAAATGAGCTTGTGCCTTCTGTATGAGCTCTAAATTCACTCAGTTTATTCACAGTGACATCAACATTATCATGAATGGTGTTTTTTTTGGATACTACAAGTAATGGGCATACAGTATTGTGCAAAAGTCTTGAGCCACTCTTCATTTCTTTGTATTTTGCCTCAAAGGAGCCAGATTTTCTTGCAATTTGTAAGTGGTCTTGAGCAATAGCTCTCCAAGCTTTCTAAATGCTTTCCAAAGTTTTTATTTGGACATTGGCTGCTTTTTGCTTTTGTTTGTTAATCCTCTTAACATTGACCTATGAATCATTCAAGCATAAAATGGCACCTAACTCAAGGGATGAATCAGTGTTGTATCTACACATAACAGACAACTTAGCAAAAAAACTGTTTTGAAATGTATCTTTAAGCACTTGGTTACCAGCAGCTTGTAACAACAAACACATAATTTGTTCCCATTTCTTTAGCTGACTCTATGAAAAAAGCCAAAGCACAAAATAGTATTGTTGCACCAACAAGCTATTACCCCAAATCTTGGCATATCTCGGCATGGTGTGCACTGTGTCCTTAAAAAATCTGAGGAAACCAGAAAATGGAGGACATAAGAAGTAGTGGCAGGCCTAAAATATCTACAGCAGATGAACAGTATCTGAAAGTCATGTGCTTTAGAAATAGAAAAAAAATTAAAAGACCTGACAAAGGGCCTGAGAGATGCATCTGGCCTTTGTCAGGGCTTTTAAATTCTTCTTAAATAACTTCAGTTATCCATCTACTGTTTGCTGAAGCTAGTCATCAGATATGAGCTCAGTGTTTCGAGTGGTTGTCAAGAAGCCATTCTTAAGGAGAGGAAACAGGGAGAAAAGGCTAAGGTACTGAAGGTATTACTGAACTGAAAATCAGTGGCAAAAGGTCTGATGGAGTGATGAATCCAAATTTGAAATGTTTGGTTCAAATTGTCGTCAATATGTACAGAGGTGGTCGGGAGAAAAGTACAACAGGGAGTGTTTAGATTCATGTGGATGCTTTTTCATAGTTTGGGGCTGCATTTCAGCCTGTGGTGTTGGAGAACTTGATCTTGATACTTGAGAAAATTGATGGAATTATGACTGCAGAAAAGTACCATCAGATTTTGATCCACCATGCAATACCTTCTGGAAAACATCTGATTTCAGCATGACACCGCCAGTGCAGTAAAATCATACCTGTATAGAAAAAACATATAGTGGACCACAGTGACGTGATGTCCTTCAAGAAGCCTGAAGACCTATGACATTACAAGAAAACTTCCCTAAGAGAGTTCAGACTGTGTTGAAGAATAAACCAAACTCTTTTTGCCTTATTTACTGTATTAATAAAAAAATAATTGCACCTATTTTCCATTTCCCTAGCAAAATATGAAGAAAGGGGGGCTTAAGACTTTTGCACAATACTGTATATTTTTAATTACTGGGTTGGCATATACACTAAAAAGCCTTTAACAGGGGCAAAAGAGAGCATTTGCCATCTATCAGCGATTATAGTAGATCCTATAGCCTTTTCCCCACTGTCACCATTTATAATCCCTTCCTATGTCCCTTTATCTGATTGCAACCACAGTCACAAGCTTCTCGGAGTGAGATTACAAACATCTGGTGGGTGATCTACTCTCAAGCTGTTATGATGAACTCGGCAACAGAAAGGGCTTCTGGACAGCCAGGGGGAAATTTTGTGATGGAATATCCCATGCAATTGAAGTTCTAATGTAATGCTTCGTCATTGCAATAAGATCCACCACCTAATGCCTTGCTGGTGTTGATATGTGATTAAAAAGCGTAATCTGAGAGGTCTGTATAGACTGATATGCAGTATATCACTTCACAGCCAGAGTTTCTCTTGTTGGCTGCATTTTTATTCGGTGTTATCTAGTCTACTAGGATGTCGGAAATGTGTATACTGTATAGATGGAATTAGTGAAAGGAAAAAAAACTGAAAAAACTGATAAAGAGAAATAAGTTAAAAGAAAACACTGAAACTGTGATGAGATGAAGAATTATATGCTCCTCCTGAATTTTCTAGTTTATATACAGCCATTACCCTCTACAGATCAAAAAGACTGTTGAATCCCATCCAAAGCATCTGACACGCAGGATCTGGCAAAAGATCAAACCAAGCACCAAATGGAGAAATGAAGCTTTTTAGAAAGTTCTTGCAGGGTTGGGCTGTTATTCAAAGTTAAAGTGAGAATTAGTGGAGTTTTCATTGCATCTTGTGTGCTAAATATCAACATTTTAATCATAATTACTTGATTGAAAGTTTAGTCTTTTTCAGCCCTGCTAGGTGCAGGGTTGGTAATGTAGCTAGTTGCGTATAACCCTAGTGATCTGCTGACCTTTCCCCTACAGCCAGATCAACGTTTTCACTTTTTTTAGTTAAATATCTTAACATTTGTGAGCTCTCTCTTCAATCAGGTCAGGGATGACCCAGCACTTTGGTACTGACCTCAGCTAGATTTTTCATTCAGTGCTAAATATCAACATTGCATCATCTTAAACTGCTTTTTTATTCATTCTAGGAAATGAACCTGGTTAACATCAATATGATAGTTTCAGTATAAGCATAAGCTTTATAGAAAAAAAGTACAGATCCAAGACATATGTTGTGGGTGTAGCCTCAAAGCCATCTGTATAACAGTGTGCTAAAGGGTTCAAAACCTGGAAGATATATTTCTGGCGAGGGGATATTAACCATGATCATGCTAAATTTTCATCAAAATATTTATGTATTGACCCCAAATGTAAAAGGGAAGTGATTCTGCATTACAAATTGTAATTAGCTACAATGACAAGTAAGCAGATGTCCAACCAGCAAATGTGGCTTTCAGCAATAAATCACTTCCCCGGTGCTAAATCGGATTCTCTCAGTTGTGTTTCACATCTCCTTTCATCACTGCTAAAAAAGGACAGCTGCACCATAAACTGAGATTTTACACTTTGGGCAAACTGTGACTCCAGCCAAACTAACACTCTTCAATGAGCACCTGAGATAAAAATTCATGCTCTCAACCCACACTCCTTCATTTCCTTATAACAACTTCATAGACATCCAAGAAACAGAATTTCATTAACACCAAATATAACTCTTGAGATTTTGTGCAAGACTTGACCAAGAAAACTTTCAAATGAATGCACCTGCTAAGGCACCCTGCTGTCTCTATCAAATTTTTACTGTTCCCTCATAGCTAGCAATGACTTCAGCGCACATAAGTGGAAATGAGATTTACTGCAAAGATTTTTCCCAGAAAGGGGAAATGAAGGGGAGGGAGGCAGACATGGGGTGAGAAGGAAAGAAACATTAATAAACAAATTTGTGAATCCTCCATGTCTCTATCATCCAACCCTTTCTTTTCTGTTATCCTCACCCAAATCTAACAGCTGGTGGCACAAAAAAGAAGAGTTTGTTTTGATGTTTGTGCAGAGTTGAGGCAATTTATTGGACAGGGATTTAGCAAATCAGAATTCATTGCAGAAACTTTCTGATCCTGGGGGTTCAAGGGCTCTGGATAAACAAGACTGATTGTTTCAGAGGCATGCATATATTACCCCTATTTGAGCCCAAGCTATTTCACACAGACAGCTATGGGAATATAAGCCAGATTCATATCGAAGGATTTTGCAGGAAAACATAGTTAGATCAGTGGATTTCTTCATGCAAGGCAAGCAGGCACTGAAAGACATTTCTTACAAATTGCTCAAGCCTCGACACATGACAGACACAATGTTAAATGTCTTGAGTCCTGCTCAGAAAATATGTATGACAGAATAGTTTGTCAGGGGCTAAAATGAAAAGAACAGCTGCCATGTTCCTTATTCATCATAAATGTTGATGATGATAGCTGACAGCAAAACACTGAAAATAAGAAAATACTCAAAATATCACAGCCATCATCACATCCATCCTTTAACATGATCTCAGGGTCCAGAGAAGGGAGCATCTCTAATAATACCACGCAGAAGGTGCTGACAAGTTGAATTCACAGCATTCTGCAATACACCTCTGAGGACAAGAAATTATGTGGGTCACATAAGGAGTGCCCTATTAGTTCACCAGCTTTCCACTAAGGCTGAGCTTGCATTTGCGATCTTAATTTTCCAGAGAACATAATCTTGGTGAGGTAATTTAATTTGCAAGCTTTGTCACAAGGAAAAGTCCCCTTTTAGACAAGTGGGAATTCCCTTGAGTGGCGATAAGTACAATTTTTACTGCCCCACTGCTCCAAATATTTAGAATATATGTTGGAGGGGATAGTGTAAATGGGGCTGTTTATCAATACCAATGACCCAAAGATTACCAGGTGCTGAGATTTCTGGCCCTTTAAAATAGGAATAAGAACTCTGTGCTTTGTGTGATTTCTAGGCTCTTCCATCCCCAACACTGCTCCACCACACAGACACCACATTCCCCAATATGCTATTTAATTTACAAGGGTTTAAAGCCTAATTCTTTAAAGCATTTTAATGAGGTCTTTTTGTGTTGTGAAATTCTGAGCTTCAGTAATTTACATAGAAACTAACTGAAAAAGATGTGATGGGTCAGCCATGCTATTATAGAGAATTGTGTACAGAGACACATATGGATATGATCAATTTAAGTTGTTAAATAAGTCTATGAAAATGATAATAGATAGCTAACTTCTTATGGCTTACGGTAGGATTTGATTAAAAAACAAAACAAAAATAAAAACAAACAAACAAACAAACAAACAAACAAACAAAAAAAACAGTACTTCTATGACAACATCCTACCCAAGAACCTGGTGTCCAGTTTTACTGAATATATATAGATAATGTAGATGCAACATTACCGTCTGTGGAACAATAGGTTGGGGGAGAGACAGGTCCTGGATGAAAGAGGTATAAAAAGATGCCTATAACTGAGGCTCTAGAAACTGCCAAACAAAGGCTCACAGCTTTTGTTTGGCTGCTAACAGCAGGTACTCATCCAGACTCACTAACACAGGGGAGAACAATCCTGATCATGAAGGATCCCCACAAGGGTACGACACCATCAAACTACCAGCCAATTACCTGCCTCTCCACAACACGGAAGCTCCTCTCAGGTATCGTAGCAACCAAGCTGAGAAGGCACATGAGTCAATACATGAGCACAGCTCAGAAGGATATTGGAAATAACACCAGAGGACCAAAGCACCAACTCCTGGTTGATAGAGCAGTACACCAATAACCCTAACCTTAAAACCAGGCAGACCAACCTAAGCACTGCCTGGATTGACTACAATAAAGCCTACAACCCAGTAGATGGATACTGGAGTGCTTTGCAATGTACAAGGATAATAGTGTGCCAATAACATTCATCAGGAACTCAATGGGACTGTGGAAAACAACACTGGAGGCCAACTCCAAGGTAATCGCACAAGTCACCATTAAGTGTGGAATTTACCAATGTGATGCACTGTCCCCGCTGCTGTTCTGAATAGGCCTCAACCCCCTAAGCCAGCTGATCACTAAGAGTGGATAGATATTCAAGAGTGGAGTGACCATCAGCCACCTCCTTTACAGGAATGACATCAAGCTGTATGCCAGGAGTGAGCGAGACACCTCACCAGGATCTACATTAAGGACATTGGGATGTCATTTGGACTGGATAAGTGTGGCCTGATGGTTGCAAATAGAGGAAAAGTGATCTGGAGCTACCAGGAGGCAGAATAGCAGATTTACAGAGCAGCTACGAGTACCCGGGCATCCCACAACCCAGTGCAAACCATGATAAAGATCCATGAAGATCAGCCAAACCCAAATACCTCCAGAAAGTTAGACAGGTGCTGAGAAGCCAGCTGAACAGTAGGAATAAGATCCAAGCCATCAACACATACGCCCTACCAATCATCAGATACCCAGCTGGAATAATAACATGACCACAGGAGGAGATAGATGCCACTGATGTCAAGACACTAAAACTCCTCAGGCCCTAAAACAGGCCCTAAGCACGAGATCCGTAGAGACAGGAGTCTACCACAGCCAACAAGACCCAAGTTGCAGACTGTGCAAAGGTGCCTCGGACACTGTCCAGCACAAAGTAGCAGGATGTAAGATGCAAGCTGGGACTACATAAACTGAGAGGCACAACCAAGTGGCTGGGATAGTGTACAGGAACATCTGTGCTCCATATAGACCAGGAGTCCCCAAGTCCCAATAGGAGACACCACCAAAGGTGGTTGAGAACAACAGGGCTAAGGTCCTGTGGGACTTCAAGTTCCAGACTGACAAGCAGCTGCTGGCCAACCAACCAGACATAGTGGTGGTTGACAAAGAGAAAAATGTGGCAATCCCAGCAGACAGCAACATCAGGAAGAAGGAGCATGAGAAAACAGAGAATTACCAGGGGCTGAAAGAACAACTCTCACTCTCACTTGTCCCACATTTTGTCATGTTACAGCCTTATTCCAAAATGGATTAAATTCGTTTTCACCTCAAAATTATACACACAATATCCCATAATGACAGAGTGAAAAAAATTTGCTTAAAATTCTTGCAAATTTATTAAAAATAAAAAACAAAAATATTACATGTACATAAGTATTCACAGCCTGTCAGATGTTTCTACAACTTGACTGGAGTTCACCTGTGGTAAATTCAGTTGATTGGACATGATTTGGAAAGGTACACACCTGTCTATATAAGGTCCCATAGTTGGCAGATACTTCCTCTTGGTGGCGCTCTCACTTGGTGTTGGCTCTCACTGCGGTATTGTATCACTTCCTGTTCCTGTTGCAACACACTGTGGTGTTTTGTGTAGCCGGTTTAATTAAAAACCTCTAGATAAACACTTATTTCATAGTTTAATCTTCACATGCTTTATCTAAAGCATACTCTCTGCTAAATCACCTGCTAATTATATTCACACTATTTACTGTATTTATTTTGCCTTTAAGGATTCACTAGCTTAGTTTAGCTCGTAGCTGAGTCACTAGCAGCATGGCTTCTTCACCTGTCCTTCCTGCACTTTCCTGCTCAGTGTGTAAGATGTTTAGTTACACCTCTGCCTCCTTTAGTAATAATGATACTTGTAGTAAATGTAGCCTGTTTGCAGCTCTGGAGGCCAGGCTCAGTGAATTGGAGACCACACCTTAGAAAATCCTGTAGCTAGCCAGGCCCCTGTAGTCGGGGCGGGCCGCAGTAGCTTAGCCACTGTAAGCTCTCTCCCAGCAGATTGTCCCAAGCAGCAGGGAAAACAGGCCGGCTGGATGACGGTGAGGAGGAAGCGTAGTCCTAAAAAGAAGCCCCCGATACACCACCAACCCGTTCTCATCTTTAATCGTTTTTCCCCACTCGGCGACACACCCGCCGAGGAACAGACTTTGGTTATTGGCAATTCTGTTTTGAGAAACATGAAGCTAGAGACACCAGCAACCATAGTCAATTGTCTTCCAGGGGCCAGAGCAGGCGACATCGAAGGAAACCTGAAACTGCTGGCTAAGGATAAACGTAGATTTGGTAAAACTGTAATTCACGTCAGCAGTAATGACACCTGGTTACGCCAATCGAAGGTCACTAAAATTAATATTGAATCTGTGTGTAACTTTGCCAAAACAATGTCGGACTCTGTAATTTTCTCTGGTCCCCTCCCCAATCAGACCAGGAGTGACATGTTTAGCCGCATGTTCTCCTTAAATTGCTGGCTGTCTGAGTGGTGTCCAAAAAACGATGTGGGCTTTATAGATAATTGGGAAACTTTCTGGGGAAAACCT
>VUQS01070152.1:0-11444 GCA_015108495.1 Heterochromis multidens
AATATTTCTTTCTGACCTGCTTGTGTGTGTGTGTCTGTGTACATGCATGTGTGAAATTGCCTGTGAGCCCATGCACTTCTCTCTGCCTTGACTTTAAGTACCACATGAAGACAAAGAGACTGAGTCAGCAGCATAAAAAACACATCTGTTAATGACACTTGAAATAAAGTGAGTGTGTGTGTGTGTGTGTGTGTGTGTGTGTGTGTGTGTGTGTGTGTGTGTGTGAGAGAGAGAGAGAGAGAGAGTGCCAAAGAGAAAGGGAAAGTTGGCTCTATTCATCATATTCACTAGTACATTTCCTATAATTACAGTAATTAGAATTATTATTCTTACTAATGCTACTGCTTACCTGCTGTGTTGAAGTACATCTTTCATTATTACAGTGTCGTGATCATTAGTTTTTCCTCCTCTGACAGCCTATCAGCTGTTGTTTGCATCCCTCTTGCCTTCAGATTGCCGAGCCCATTGCTCAAAGTTTTGATGTTTCTCATCAGACTCATTAAACTGCTTTTCTAGGTTTAAAAAATATCACACAGTCATGGTTTTTAATGCATAATCCAGAGTGAAATAAAGTTGTTTGCAGTTCTGGGTGTTCTATTATACAGGCTAGTACACTATGCACCAGTGTTTCCCCACACATAAACTGTACTTGGGCAGGCTACCCAAGCATATCTGGCAATTTCCTCCTCTGTCTCAGAGAACAGCACCATCCGATATACTGGTAGACAGTTGGCTCGCTCTTATTTTGAAAGTTCAGTAGCTGCTAACCAGTTAGCCGCGGCCCTTCTCTAAAAAGTTGGGAGGAAGGCTTTGTGCGGTACATTTTAAAGATGGTGGCAGTGACACTAGTGACAGTGTTTTGTGTGAACAAGCCCTTTTGAAGAAAGTCTGTTGGAAAGTTTGTAGTGAGTATTGTGTTGCTTCCTCGCTCCCCTGGCAGGCTTTTTGCCCTTTTGCCCACCTTTGAAGGTGGCCAGTTGAAACAGCTGTGCTTAAAATACCTTTCTGTGTTGGTGTAGTCAGATGACACCTGATTTCAAGCATACCTTTAGGCTACACTTCGTGACTTCGAGACAACTGAAGTCTTCTCCCATAGACTAAAGGTATCCCACGAATTGTAAGAAAACAGACCAGGAATCAAGACCCATAGAGGATAATTATTACTTGTTTTGAGAACAAAATAATATGTTTAATAGTAGGAGTGCAACAACCTTAAAAATTCATTATCCTTTGACTATTTTTCATTGAGATAATAAATTGGTATACTGAGGCTGCGTACACACGTATACAGGTCTCTCTTTTTTTTAAATACCTGAATACGTTTTTCAATCCCTTCTACCTGGAAACAGAACACTATGTCAAGTGCTGTCTGGAGCATGTCAAAGCAACAGTTGGTGATATAACCCTGAAGCCATGATTATAATTTCTGTGTCCATGAGTCTGTTAGAGTTCGCTCAGGTACAGGTGACGAAAATTTCGTCATTAGTCAGCGCAAGATGGTGAGCGCGTGGGTCTGTGTGGATGTCTGTCTTTTTCTACCCACACTGACTTGTTTGAAGAGAATTTATGTTACAATGCACCAACACCCTATGGGCTTCAAGCAAACTTCAAAGAAATGACTGCTTGGCCATCAGGTCTCCAGTTGTCCATGTCCTCGTCTGCATGGAGTATAATAAAGGCTTAACCGTACAGAAATGTTGGCCAATCAGAAGCCTGGGGGGGAAAGGTTATTAGGCGAATGAAGATGGCGCATAGAGGAAAAAGTGAGTCTTACATTTGCACAGACAGTCAGGCTAAAGTGTTCCTCAACATCACAGTAGAGTATAGCATTACAAAAACAAAAGGAAACCTGGACTGGGAGACTTGTCAGGAGAAATACACCGACATCAACGCTGTTTTCTTTATGCTTCTTTTTAGAGCAACACCCCAACAGTATTTTGTCTGCATCCACCTCTGCAGAAATTGCATCATGCAAACAGTGACAGAGCGTGCAGTCTGACATCACAAATGGAGATAAAAGCGCATACTTTTGATTCCCAAAAGCTCTGTTTTCAGTGACCTAAAACACTGATTACGTGTGGAATTTTTTTTTTTTATCAAATCAACTTCAGCCTGAACACAGTTCGAAAAGTTTAAGGGCTAGATATACTAACTTGTTGTGCCAGTGCAAAGTGGGTTTTGGCATAAAAAAAGTCCTGTCGGTATTTACATAGAGAGCGCAGTGACAAGATTGCGTGTAAGAGGTGGGAACTCAGAGATTTTTGGGAATGACCCTGTTCCATATGTATTTCTGGGAGTTTCTTTCTCAAGGTGCAACACATAGGGAGGAGAATATTTAAATCAGCCACACAAACTCATTTACTCACATTTGTGACACACAATTTACTGCTAACTGCGCCGATATTTAACACAGAAATAAAAGGATGTCTTTTTGATACGCTTAATACTGAAATAAACTGACCGCGCCTCTGTTTACAAAACAGCTCAACTTTTGTGAATCACCTGTAAAACTAACCACATCTATGAGTGCTATTTAGGGATTGTGCTCACACGCTGTTTTGCCCCGTTTTATTAAATCTGGCCCTAAATCTCAAAATGCACCTGCCAGTATGGCAGCTTGCCTTTCCAGCTTTATGCACCAAATCTAAAGTCTACCATCTGTTTGGAGCTTGGCGGATGTTGGTTTTGGACCCAAAATTGCCCAACTTTTGTCTTTGTCTTTCTCCTTGTCGACGGTATGTCTTGATAGATGTGTACCATTTGCTGTAGCATTCAGCACTTCCCTCTGGGGAGATTCATAGTTTCTGAGTCTGTCAGGGCTGAAGGAAAGTCGTTTGATGTGAGAAGACACCTTTTAGTGTGTCACGAACCTGTGTAGGTGTGTGCTTCACTTCCTGCACAGTGTGTTCCACAGTAGGGCTCCCCTCTGTATTCCCTGTGGATTATTTAGAAAGTGGCAGTAATATGTGTAATGCTGTGGATTTGAATTACTCAGAAAATAAAAAATAAAAAGTCATGGATACTTTATTCTTTAGTACTTCTCAGCTATGCCTTTACTTCTGTTACTTCTGTTTTTAGGCCTAATTAATATTCATGTACTATGAATAGTCATTTTGAAATGGTTGAATTGTTTAAATGTAACAGTAATGATAGGTCTGCGAGGGTGTTTGCTTTTAAAGGTTGATCTCAGAAGAATTTTGGTTCTTAATGAGTACATTGAGTACATTTTATAATGCTTCTTAAGTGTGTAATTAAAATGCAGTTTCAGGGCTGAAGAGAATTCAAAAGTGTTGCCAAATGAGGTCTTTGAGATTATTGTGCTACTGTATGCAAATACTTTGATTATCTAACCTGCACCGTGACCGTGCATTATGACCTAAATCAACACCTCCGCTACACCCCAGATCAGCTTTTGTACACTGCAGACATTCAGCTAATTATAGTGATAGTGAAAAGAGATCAGAATATTAGAGATTAAATGATTCAAGTGTTAAAACCTCTAGGTCAAAGAAGGTCTTTGATTGCAAAAAAAAAAAAGCTGTCCTTAGATATTAGCGTATCTTACTGGAAACAGTGAGTAAAATCGAGAAAGAGTGAGACGAAGCTGTAGAGTACACTAGCAGTCAGGGTGACTGTACTGGAAGGATGTGGCTTCCCTTCTAAAAACAGCACATCTTATTTTTACACAGCTGTGTGTGTGTGTGTGTGTGTGATGTTTGTAACAGAGGAAGACTCTTTTCATAATGAAAGAAAGATACAAAGTGAGACAGATGAGACGTGATAGACTGACATAGATGTAGTAGATAAATAAATTGATTGGTTGATTGATTTGATTGGATACTTGTGTTTTAAATTGTTTACAGAATGGAGGAAAAAGAAGATGAAATACATTTCCTTCCTTGCTATTTTTCTGCTTTGATTTTCAGATTGTCAGTAGTAAATCTCACAGCCCTGATCTCGTTTTTTGTCTTTTCTTTCTTCTCACCTTGGCTCTCTCCTCCCCAGTTTTTACATTGCTGCAGTACTGAATGACTCATATGGACAAAGGTACAGAAATTTGTTTAAAACTGATGTGAGTTAGACAAATAAATAAAAGTATGTGTGAGAATTTCTTACAGAAGAAGCAGATTTGCTCAGTTATAATGGAGATGCATTGCATGTAAGCTATACAGCTTATAATAATGATGAAGTTCAGTGTTGGGCTTAAAAGTCGTACTTTAACTAAATAAGTGCAGCTTAATGGTAAAATATGGAATTTCTTTTACAATGAGTAGTAAACTGTAGTCTGCTAGAGCGTTCATTTGTGCCTTTGGTTTCAAATTGTTGGTAACATTTGTGCAGCACGGTAGCTCAGTGGTTAGTGCTGGTTTCTTACAGGAAGAGTGTCCAGAGTTCAAGCCCACGTGGGGCTCTTCTGTGTGGAGTTCTCAATCTGAAGACTGTCACTTTATGGTTTCATTGAAGTTTGTAAATGATCAATCAATTAAAGTTTGAAAAACATCCCAAGAGTTATAACAGTGTGTCAGCAAAATCTGTGAGTAAGCTAGCAAGCAGTGTAGATTTTTAAAATTCTTAAAGTGTGTGAAACAACACATTCAGCCAAAATGAAAAATGAAAATCAAGTCATGGTGGAAGTGACAAAAACTGCAGTTCCTTTTATGGCCACTTGAGGCTGACTCCAAAATCACGTCAATCTCCAAAGACTTCCATGTTAAAATACCCAACTTTACAGGATTAAAAAGTAGATTTAAGCCTGGGAAAAAACAAGTAAAAAATTATTAAAAATAAGGTTTTAGCCTTTAACGATAGTTACCTCCTTTTTAACAACTCTTGGGAGGGTTAATTTCAAAATAATCTACCTGGATACTAGAGTTAGGGGCACAGCCACTTTGATTGACAAGTGAAGCTTGAAAAAGTGAGATGCAACCTCGAAACAGATAATGTTCACCCTTAAAGTAAAAGTTGCGCCTTTCTTCTGCAACCAACACATTTCAATGGGCATAAAGTTCACTTTGAAGGCGAGCATTTTCTATTTTGGGTTTGCATTGTACTTTTCACAGTTTCGCTACTGCTTGGCAAGTAGTTGGTAGGTTTTTGGTAGACAAGTCGGCGTCCTCCATGCCAAGTACAGTTGACCACGGCAATCCAGGTTATTATGTCAGAATTTTGAGTTATTGTCTCAAAAGTTTGACTTAGTGACTCAAACCTCCGAGTAAGTTGAAATTCTGAGACACTTACAGTGCTTAGCAAATTTATTTAGACCACCTGTCATAAAAACACAAATATTTTAGAAATCTGTCAAAAACTTGTTTAAAACTAAAAAAAAAAAAAATTGTTATTTATTAGGCAAATCACAAACTGAATTCACATTTTTAAACCCAAATTTGAGCTGGCACACTGGACTTCTCTGAGGGTTTTTTCACACCTGCCGTGTTTAGTCCGTTTAAATCAAACTCTGGTTCGTTTTCCCCCTTGGTGCAGTTCGTTTGTGCAGATGTGAACACAGTAATCACACTTTGAAGAAGGTAGTCTCAGGGCAGTTCAAAATAAACTCCAGAGCAGTTCGTTTATGGTGTGAACGTGATCCGACCTCGATCTGAACCAACTAACAGGTGTACGGTACAGTTTGAGCTAAAAACCTCCCCGTAGCCATGTATGTTTTGCATTCTGGGATACGGCAAGGTACTATAGATGTGCAAAGGTCAGTACGGGTTAGCAACTAGCTGTGAAATGAACGTAAATTCTCCATGTTCTCCAGAATAAATAAATAATCCAGAATACAGCATCTTCTTCCTGTATTTACTTTTGTTGCTCCCGCCCCAGACACATCTGGCCAATAATCGGGCTGAACATTCTCATGTGGTTTGTAGTGACATATTTTGGTTCGCTTGGAGTTCGCTTGGATTTTGAGAAAAATCCAAGCGAACTCCAAAAAAATTTCCTTTCCTATTTTTTAAGCTTTTTTGTAAAAAGGCAAATTTGAAAATTAATGGATAACAACAATAATTATATTTTAGCTTTCAAAGTATCATTTTGATTAAAGAGCTTATGCGTACTGGTGGATTAACCATAACAGAAATATAAAAATTTATTTTGATAATTACCAATACTGTTAATTCAGGGCAGCTGTGGCATAAACCTTACACTGGGTGGTGGTCTAATAAATTTGTTAAGTGCTATATCCCCAAATTTTCACTTATGGATGGCAAAAAATTATTTTTTCAGTGGTGGAAACAAGCTTCCATACTGTGTGACTGAGGTCAACATACCCACTGGATAGTTGAAATCTTCTAAAGAAGGTGGTCAACTGTGGTAAACCATTATTTTATGCTCACAATGGATTACAAAACCAAAGTGCAGGAGTGAAGTCTTGAAATGCTTGTGGCAACACAAGGAGAATTTCAACATTTTCTTGCAGAGAATGATCGATGGTATTTTTCATTGTGTTTGCTTGCACAACACTAACTGCTTTGCAGTTTGTGTTTGACGTGTAGTTTCTTAATGCAAGCTTTTTAATGCAAGGCCTAAGCATTTCCTTTGTAAACACTTAGCAGCTTTTCACACATTCCTCTGTTAAGCATGTTAATTTGAATACAAATATTATTTTCACGCTGTTGCTAATTTGGCTGCCTGTGTTAACAAATGCCGAAAAAGACCCAAGACCTTTGCAAGAGTTCAGCACTGGCTGAAACTGATATAGTATAAATAAAACCCAGACTGCCGGTCTTTCAGGGTAGTTTGGCTCCTTTTCTCCATTTATATTCAGGGCACACAAGCTAGAATATTAATTCCTCCGATTTTGCCCTTCTCATATAAGGTAAACTCCAACACTTGTTGGAGGTTTACAGCTGGACACAGGTGAATGACAGTAGCCAGCGTACCAATGCTTTCTGTGCAGTGACCCATGTTCGTGATGAAATGTTTGTGTTTACACTCCTCCAATAGATAGACAGTAAGGGTGAGAAGGAGGGTTGGTTTTTGGAAGATCCATCCCCTGCTGCTGATGATGATGTGTGTTATGAGAAATTAACTTTTTAGGCCCAATATCTCAAGATCAAATTGTGTTTAGCTCAGCATATATGAACACAAAGTTAGCAGCACACACCTGTCACTCAAAACACCCATACCTTCGAATAATGCATAACTTTAAGCCCCAAAACCATTTAGTCAAATGAGTTATAAAAGACTTGCAGGTTTCATGAGGGAGGACCTATCCAGAGACCAAACCCAGTTTGTTGTACTAGGATGTAAACATGGTTATTTCCAGTGTAAATATGCGCATTTTAATACTGAAGTCTATGGGGCTATGAATTAAGCTCGCATTGCCCCAATCGGTTATTGAAAGAACTTAAGGAGGAAGTGGATGACATTTCATTAAGATACTGGTGGCGTTGTCTCTTTCCTTTGCATTTTCATTTCTTTGGTGAAGTTCACCCCTTCACCAACGATAAAACATAGGGATGATGCTTCATATCTTGAGTCTGAAGGTGCAGGCATGAATTTAAATGTTCCTCCATGGCACACAAATGCCCACGGCTTCTCTTCTCCTCTGCCTTTGGTGTACTATGTGCATGGCCGATCGCTAGCCACATACATAAAACGGCATTTTTAATAGATTAATTATAAGTTTATGAGAATACATCAGTTTGTTGGAAGATGTAATTACGGAAGATGTAATTACACACTATTCTATGCATGTTTATGAGTACTGTATCCTTTTAAATAACCTCAAAAAATGACTGACTGAACCCTTAAGGGCCAGAGATGGCTTCTTGTGCAGGACCCAAAGAAACACATCCTCACACCGAAGCTAAAACTGAAAAAAAAAAAAACATTCTTGGTTAATAAGTGACTTAAAAACAATAATCAGCAATCCAAACTCGTGTCCATTGACCATTACTGATGAGTCACGTTGAGTCTCAGCTCCTGTAGATGGTGTTCTTCTTGTGTACGTTAGGCTTCCCGCCTTCCTGCTGGCGTTTGTCTGCCACACCTTAATTTAATTTAAGCACATCCGGCAAATCAACAGCATCTCAATTAGTGAAGATGGGACGCTGCCGTGTGGATCCAGCTCTGCTTTACGACTCAAGCCAATGAGGCTGGCAGATTTTATCACGCAAACCCTGCTTACTCCAGCTTTTAAAGGCTTCATTTTATTGATTCACCCTGTCGCATTTACTCTAATTGCTGATGCCTTCTATTTCTTTTTTTTTTAAATTTAAGTGTCCTTTTAACCTTAGACGGCAGTGTTATTTTTATTTTTGACCGGGCACTTAGCTTAGTTGGCCTGCAGAGGCTTTCCAGGCTTGGAACAAGACTTCCTCTCAAGGACATCACTGGCACAAGACGATTTATAATCATATTAGGAAGGAGCGTTTACCCAGCCCGAAGTCACACAGATGCCAATTTCACTCCATTTCCATCTCTGTCTCGTTCTCTGACTCGGCCTTTTGGATCTCACTGCTTCTGCCACTCTCTTCCCTTAGTCATCAAGCTTGAGGCTGAGCCAGAGAGTGAATCATATTGGAGTTAGAGGTATTGGCAAGTTATCAGAAAGACAGAACATACCCCCGTTTCTCTCTCTCTCTCTTTTTTGTCTTGTCTTAAGCTTATGAGTCTAGCTAATACAATTTGGCCTCATATATGTGAGGACATACATGTACTCAAAACTCTCCAAAAGTATTGATATCAAACAGAACGTTGTACCAGGAAAGAAACTTGGTTTTGCAAAAAGAAAAAAAACATCCTTTGGAAAAACACAGCAGGGTCAGAGGAGCTTCTTAACAAAGACCTGATTGAATATCGCTGTTAACAATGAAGAAGAAATGGAGAGGACAAATAAGGAGGGAAAAAGAAGAGCAAGGAGGGGTGATGGAAAGGAGAATAGAGGAAGTGCTGAGGAATGGGTGTGTGAATAGGTGTGTTTACTGGGTGTTAGGGTGTGTCTGCTTAGTCCAGACTCCTTTTGTATTTAAAGTAGGTCTGAATAATAGGATAGATCGTCAGGCAGGATCATCTGCTGGAATTTCATCTTTAACAGCGAAAGAAAGAAGTGTCCCACATAACACCTGCATGCGCATATATGTGTGTGTACATGGGACAAAACACACACACACACACACACACACACACACACACACACACAAACACCTTAGTGGAAGAGTGGTGTGGTAAATCTGTAGGTGAAAGCAGAAAAAGATTGCAGCCTGGGAATCCAGCCTGCATGTGGCTTCCTGAATGTGTCTAATGTGGAAGTGCGCATGCAGATAAGTGTGCAGGCATGTAAATGTCAACATGATTTATCCCACATCCTCGTAGAGTATATAAATAGCAGCAGAACAAACAATATGGAAAGGGTGCATTAACGCCGCTGTTTCATCGTTTTAAGAGGGAGTTCATCATTGTCGCATAAATTAAATAAACAGGACCATAATCGTATTTAGCAGTGGATTTGTTACTGCTCAGATTTTAATTCGTGTGGGCCTTTTCACAATAATGTAAGGCATTTGTTGGTCCAGAGTTTTCTCTTTGTCATCACTAAAGATCATCATGTTGAAGGTTTTATAAAGAGGAGTTATATTTTCACTTTTGATTATGCCATGGATTATATTTTGAGAAAAAAGAGAAAAATAAGAAAAATGACCATCATAGTTTTAAATCCACAATTCCCAATAACATGTCCCATTTATGCTTATTGGGCGGTTTATTAGGTACACCTTGCTAGTACATGGTCGGTCCCCCCTTTTTTATTCAGAACTGTCTTAATTCTTCATGGCACAGATCCAATAAGGTGCTGGAAACATTCTTCATAGATTTTGGTCCATATTGACATGACAGCATCACACAGTTGCTGCAGATTTGTCAGCTGCACATCCATGATGAGAATCTCCTGTTCCACCACATCCCAAAGGTGCTCTGTTGGATTGAGATCTGGTGACTGTGGAGGCCATTTGTATAGATTTATGGTCTTGTCCCTTGCACACAGAGATTTCTCCAGATTCTCTGAATCTTTTGATAATATTATGTACTGTAGATGATGAGATATTCAAAGTCTTTTTAAAATTTTACATTGTGGAACATTATTCTGAAATTGTTCCACAATTTGCAGATGTAGTTTTTTGCAAATTAATGAACCTCTGCCCATTTTTACTTCTGAGAAACTCAGAAGTCTCTCTAAGATGCTCTTTTTATACCCAGTCAAGTTACTAACCTGTTGCCAATTAACCTAATTAGTTGCAAAATGTTCCTCCAGCTGTTTCTTTTTAGTACCACTTACTTTTACAGTCAACCCTACCCTAAGCCTATATTTTGGAGAAAGGCTAAACTGACTTTTTGGGGGGAAAAAAAACAAACAAAAAAATGAGCATAGTTTTTGATGTATGTCAGTTACAATGGTCTCTGTTTGTGAAGAATAATTTAATAAAAACAAACATGACATACTCTGATTGCCGATTGCCCAGGGTTAGGCTTAGAGTTAGGGTTAGTGTCATCCCCAATGAGGACCTAGAACTCTGAGGTTAAACAAAGCTGCTTTGGGTGACTACTTAAATTATATTCAATTCCATTTAATTTTATTTATATAGCACCAATTCAAAACAAGAGTCACCTCAAGGTGCTTTATATTTTAAGGGAAAGAGCCTAGAATATTAGAACGAAACCCCAACATGACCCCCTATGAGCAAGCACTTGGCGACAGTGGGAAGAAAAAACTCCCTTTTAACAGGAAGAAACCTCCAGCAGAACCAGGCTCAGGGAGGAGCAGCCATCTGCTGGGGGTGAGGCAAACAGAGAGAGACAGGACAAAAGGAAAACTATGGGCTAGAGAGCCAAAGTTTAATAATTAATAATGATTAAGTACAGTAGTGGTGTATAAACACAGATGGAGTAAAAAGACATGAGTGAAGAAGAAACGCTCAGTGCATCATGGGAAGCCCCCCAGCAGCATAACTAAGGGTTGTTTCAGGGTCACTTGATCCAGACCTAACTAAGTTTTAAGCCTAATCTTAAAAGTAGAGAGGGTGTCTGTCTCCTGAATCCAACCTGGGAGATGGTTCCACAGAAGAGGGCTCTGCCTCCCATTCTACTTTTAAATATCCTAGGAACCACAAGTAAGCAAGCAGTCTGAGAGCGAAGTGCTCTATTGGGGTGATATGGTACTATGAGGTCTTTAAGATAAGATGGGGCCTGATTATTCAAGAACTTGTATGTGAGGAGAAGGATTTTAAATTCAATTCTGAATTTAACATATGAAAATATAGTTCTTATTTTCTTTAATTAAACACATTTGAAAATGAAAAAAATGATCTTGTTTACAGTAAATAAAGCAACATCTAGAACCAAAAACTTAACCAGTTATGAATTACAGTAGCACATAAAGTGGTTTTTTTTTGTTCTTTTTTTTTTTTAGTTCATGCATGTCTGTGCAACATGTCTGCAGATGAATG
>VUQS01070174.1:0-21368 GCA_015108495.1 Heterochromis multidens
TTGCAAGAATTTCAAGCAAACTTTTTTCACTTTGTCATTATTGTGTGTAGAATTTTGAGGTGAAAAATGAATTTAATCCATTTTGGAATAAGGCTGTAACATGACAAAATGTGGAACAAGTGAAGCACTGTGAATACTTTCTGGATGCACAGTATGATACTAAGCCTTCCTTCATGCTGTTTCAGAGTATGTGTACTGATAATACCATACTATCAATACCAGTGCCATTATCATTATTATTCTTATATATATATATATATATATATAATTTATTTATTTATTTATTTTTTTCCCCCAATTCAATAAGTTACTAATTTTCATGTTTTTCAATGATCAAAATAGGCTAATGAATGCTTTCAGCATGAAGGAAACTACTGAATTGTTTCTGAACACAGTAGAAAAAAGAACATTTGTTTATGACTTGTGAAAAGCCTCCACTGGCAATAGATTGAGTTTAACATCATTGTTTTGCAATGCAAAACTGTCCAAAAAATAAGCAAGCATTAATTAAAGGAAATGAAGGAAGGAATTAAGGCTCTCAATTCTCTAATTGCCGACATACTGTCTCAGACACATTATCCTCCACACAGTGGTGCCATTGGATATGTATGCCAATTTATTGTACAAATGTGGGCGAGAGCAACGCTGTCATACAGTTTTTGCACATGTCTTATAAAATTATCATATGGTTGAATGCTCATTCACCCTAAATGCTTTTTCATCCATCCTCTTTTTTTCTTCTTTGGTTTGACACTGACCTCCTCATTATACCTTTCATTTTCTATCATGCCTAACCCTCCCTGCCTTGATTCTTCCAGCCATTCATCACCATTGCACTTTGGATCCACCTATTTCTAACATTTCAAGCAGTGTAAGAGCTTGCAGACTAAAGATGTGAACAGCACAGTAAGTGTTAATCCAAATTAATCTGACTTAAGTGCATTTTAAAGCATAATGAATTGGTAGTTTGTTTGTGCCCTGGGTTACACTCTGTCATCTTATCACTTGTGTCCCAGGGAAAGTGTGTGGCATTCAAATAAGGAGGGTAAAATTATGTTTTGTTTTATTTTTTAATTTCCAGAAGGGTAAATTACAGTATCTGTTCATATGGCATATAAGTGAATTTTAGATCACCTATTGGTGCTAAATGTAATGGATATATTCTTACAACCAAAAGCAACTCAGGCCACTTGCACCATTTTGCAGTACACAGGTTGTTATATTTCTTATAAGTACACTGTTCTTCTCTTAGATTCTACTGAATCCTACCTGTTCACGAGATCTAAGCTGCTTTGCATTCGTGAAGTGTAAAATGTTTGCTGGGGGCGCGTGAGAATCTGAGCGAATAACTTTGTGTGTGTGAGTGTGTGTGTGTATCCAGCAGCATGTGTGTGGTTGTCTTGGTGCCTGGAGATGTTTTGGTGGGAAGCACAAGGCTCACTGGCCAGGCCTCAAGACTCTACTGTTCCAATTAACCAGCCCAGCAGCCTGCAGCCCTACTGGCCTTATCTGGAGACAGAGAGAGAGGGAGAGAGGGACGGATAGGGATGGTGGTGGCATGAGACAGGACACAGGAAAGACAGAGCAGGTTGGAAGGCAAATCCAAGAAAGTCTTGAGAGGGTGAAAGGGGGAGAAACAGAATGAAGGGAAAACTCACTCCACAGTCAAGCAACTAGGCAGTGTTTCTGCAGATGCCTGCTTATTACCATTATTCAACTCTGACCTCTTTAAACAGACACACACACATACACACTTTCATTTGCTCCTTTATCTTCTTCTCTTCAGATGAGAGGGGACATTTTAGAAAGGAACAAAAATCCAGTGAGTTAATGTGGGAAAGAAGGAAATGAAAGCACCTGACAGGACTGGAAAATGGACATTAAAGTGGTAAATGAGCACAAACAGTTAAATTTAGTGTCTCAAGGATGTTGTACATAGACTCTATTTTCATCCCATATAAACTACAAATAGCAATAGCAATATTTAGTTGTGCAAGTCAAAGGACAGCTAAAAAGTTAAGTTTATGTAAGCAGTACAACTCTAGTTGAGATTAACTTGTAAAATCTCATTTAGAATTACAAAACTTTAATTAGAAATTATAGGTGTGTGTTTGTGTGTGTGTGTGAGAGAGAGAGAGAGAGTCTGAGAGACAGAGAGACAGAGAGAGAATAGAGAAAATTAACAGTTAAATGTGGGCCATGAATTTACACATCTTCACGTTGTTGGCATATTACAAAGATCCCAAGTTTATTTCCAAAAAAAAGGTTAATAAAATTTTCTAAAACCATTTGGAATCTTATTTGTGCATATATAAAACTAAAAGTGTGATTGCATTTCAATGTCATTATGCTACTAACATTGCCTCTAGAAAATTACACCAACAATAAAGGGAACTGTGTATGACTGCAATCACATCTTTCCTGCATGATAATTGGGGCAACGACTGGCACAATTAAGAGGCCATTTCTGATTCTTGAGTAGCCAATGAAAAGAAGCATATCAGTAGCAGCTGTACAGAGTACAGTGAGCACCTTAATAAAAACAGGTATATGTTCTCATCTTTTCACAAGTCAATCAGCAATAAGAATCGAAGTGAGTAAAATGTAGGATTAGAAATTGCAGGTATGTGTGAGTAGACCAGGTAATTATAGCTTAACTCTATCTAAACTGTTATAAGCTATAAGCTAAGATACAAGCTGAAATCTATGCTTCTATACATTTGTGGATACACACATTTTTGTATTGTTACATACAACCTGTAAAACTGAGGTATAAAAACACCACTCAACCAAATAACTTTCTCCTTTACCCCAAACAAGTGCTGGATTTAGGAATATAACAGTGAATTTCATTTATTAAGGAGGGGTAGGGTGGGTGGGAGGAGGGGTATGGTGGGGTCAGCACTCACCAATGAATTATGGATGTACAGGACAGAAATGAAATGAGAGGGACAGCCGATAGTAAGCGTGAGATAGAGCTGGGGGAGGGGGGGCTCTCAGGCACACGTAGCAATTCAAAGAGAATTGGCTGTGTTAAATGACAGTCGATTACCATCTTAAATATACTGTCAAAAAGCAATTTGCTTCTCTCATGCCACAGGGCTGATATTTGCACCTTATTAGGAAGTCTGCCCTATATTTTAAGAAGCCAACCTCCCGACCTCCCTCAGTTTCCATGTACCCATAAGCCACCTGTCTAACTGAGGACATTTTTTTTAAGTGAAAGGGAGGTGAATAGAGCTGTGGATAGAAGCCTTTGATAAAAGAAAGTCTTGTTATGTAACCACAATTAAAACACAGACCAAATAGGCTCTGTGATAAGTTTTTGAAATCATCACTGTGTCATTCATACAGACAAAGGTGAGGGTATAATGAAGCTGTAAAGTGTAAACGCTTTCTCTGGATAAGACACTGTAGGCTGCCTATGGCTATTATAAAAAGAAGATAAAATTCACAACAACTTATTTAAATAAAACCTGCAGTTGTTGTCACCTTCTTTGTTATTGACTTCTAGACCTTCTTAAGTCAAACTCTCAAACTCTAACAAGGGCATCACCACAACTGCAGATTTGTAAATGAAATTGACTTTTCAATATCCCAGCTACGACTGATGGAGGGTTGTACCTTTGCAAACAAATCAGTATAAAGAAACACACGCACACTAGAGACTTGGGGACAGGCAGAAGTAATAAACCGGAGTCGGGACATTTTACTCAGCATTCCAGCTAAAAGAGTTCCACTGATGTCAGTGCGCCAATATGATAACTAAGAGTCAAGGCTCACCAATATCTGCAGCAGGTGAGCAATGTGTTTAATTTCACAGACCTTGTAGGCTCGCTGAGCTCATTACTGGCCTCTCAATTCACTCACTACACTTCCTATGGTGGCATATTGATCTGGGTAATACGGTTAAAAGCTGTGTGTTACAAAAGACTTCTCACCAAGCAGTACATAGTCCAGTTCAAGTCTGGTAGTTCAGTAGCAATTCTGCCCCTACCCAATTCTTTTTTTTTCCTGTTTTGAGGAGCTATGAAGGAAATCATCAAGAATAACTGATTAAAAATGCTCTGAAAACACTGATTCAGTTTTTTAGTTCAGCTCTAAATCTGAACGCGCGGGAACATGGACAGGCATGCCATGTCGCTTTGTGACTCAGGACAAAATAAAGGTGCCAAGAATTTGGTTTGAAAAGATGTAAGGTGACACAGCTTTGTGTGTATGAACATACATGAACATGCATAGGAAGCTGTGAAAAATACAGAATATGCAAGTCGTTACAAGAAGTACGTTAGGAAGAAAAGAGGTGAGAAGACACAGGCTGGATTTTTTTTTTTTATAATTATTGATTAATATATTTTTTTAGGTAGGGGACAAAGGGGGGATTTGATTATGTGAGCTAATACTCACTCCCTCTCTGAACAAAAGCTCACACAGTAGAGAGTGAAATTTTTGAGCATCCAACCTGAACTTGCAAGACAAACTGCATCATCCTACCAAAAGCCTCAGTGGGGATATTACAGACAGGATAATTTATGACCCCTGCTATAAAATAATATTACACCGGCTGCCTCTGAGGCCAATTGAAACCTCTCAGTGCCTCACAATTTATTGCCGAAACCAAGTGGAAAACCTAAAGGACAATGATCAATACAAAACTGACTACCCATATGCACTGGCTGTGACCTTGTAAAATCTGTCCATCTAGGAGGAGGTGTGAATGTTGTCTCAGGTGAGTTTGTTCAGTAATTTCAAATGGTGATGATCATGTTATTCTAAGATGAAGTTAATGTACAAGCCTATTGATTGCTAGCATATCACTGTTTGCTATGTGCAGTGCATTGGTAATGAACATTTGTGTGTGCTTTAGTGTTTGTTTGCCTGCATTCATTTAACATTAAGATTTTCTTCATATTAGCCAATCAATCAGTGCATCAACTACAGAGTTGTGCTCAATGACAGCAGTCAATGTCTCGGAAAAATGCCAAACGTGAAATTAAATTTAGTAAGAGATTTTTGCTCTAGTCTTTGCTGGATACATAAAGCAATGATGATGCACTGTATTTAGGAATGGTAGAATGGTGCATATAAAAATACAAATGTCTATTAACTTCATTTTGCTAAGCAGGCAATCAAAGTTCTGCAATAGTTTGCAAATTTGAGAGTGGAATTTTTTGTCATAAACCTGAAAGGGTTTGCATTTTTCCGTGCTTATAGTAAACATCTGCACTGCTCTGTATTTTGTCATTACATTTTCATGGTTATGTGTGTTAGCTGTTCAGTTTCCATGGTATCTAATTGAAATTTTATTAAAAACACAGTTAATGATAATTTAAAATGGAAAGAAATAAGAACTGTAAACAAGGTTTACAAACTACATTGCTTTCATTAAATGCAGCCAATGAAAAAATGTTCCAACTTACAGTTCATACAATAAGGGCTTATTTTAGGCAATAAAAATAAAAAAAAAACCTTTCTCTTAGGATAAGTTTGCACAGCAGAGCCGTATGAGCTCAACAGTCACCACCTCTGCCACATGGCTGACACTGTGCCCGTCCACCAGCATGAAAAACCAACTACAGTTCCACTGAACTGAGTGAAGATGTTGTACACATTAAGCATAGAAATAGCAGTTAGTGTCGACTGCCAAGTAATTATAGCAATAATAGTGTGTATAAACTAAGGCTGGTACCAATGCCAAGAACTTCTATTCAACCAGAAGAGTTAATATGGCACTTACATATACTTTACCCTGCATTTTCATTTCTTTTATTTATTGATTTTTTTTTTATTTTTTTTTTACTGCCAGACACAGACTTAAAACAAAAACAAACAGAAAAACAAACAAAACATAATTCAAAAAGCCAAAAAAAAAAAAGATGTATGAATAAAATATTTGTTCCAATGTTTTTTTGGACTATAAAAAACAGACTTGATGGATTTTCTGGCCTTTTCTGCCACCCATCTACTGGGGACTCATCTTCCAATGCTGCCTGTGCATCTTTTGCAGCAGGACTATTTCTGTTTCTGCTAAGGCAAACAGTCAAACAGTGAGCACAAAATGTCATGTTTGCAACCTTCTCCTATAATCCTTACATAAAGTGTCACTGTCAAAGAGAGTTTAGGGAGGTATTTAGTAGATATGTGACATGAGAGAGAATAAACTAGTGGTTTTTTGTAAAGTTGCTTTATGTTTGGGGAAAAAAAGAATTGCAATGCAGAAAAACTGGGCAAACTCTGAATCTAAAGTGACTACAATTCTCAGCCTATGGTCCATGTAAATGGTTTGCATGAGAAGTTTTATTTACTTTTGACAGGTATAACCAGCAACCTAAGTTCTTCACGCTGTATTTTAAAATAAAAAATGGACGTGGGTAATCTGTTCACATTTCTGTTTATTTCTTTTCTTTCTGGTCCGTGAAAGACCTCCTGCCTTGTTTTACCCCAGGAGGGGTCTGATGAGAATGAGAACAAAGAATATCCCAACTGCTACAGTGTGGAGGATTTTGTTCTTGCATTGTGAGTATGTGTACATGCATGTGTTTATATGTTTCATGGCAAAATGTACTCATGAAGATGTTTACTGCAACAGGGTCTACCACTCGTCTATGGACAAGATACTGTCACGAGCATGAGTACAGAATAAACTTACTTTACTCAATCTTTTAAATGTTTGTAACACATGAGGCACCTGTATCTTATTTATTAACATAATATTTTCAAAAAAAATGGTATCCTGTGAAACCAGGGATGGGATGGGCTCACAAGATGGTCTTTAGCTGAATGTTAAAGCATATATCTTTTTTCACATGCTATTTCTTTATCAATCTCCCCTCTAAGTTCCAGCTAAACCAACAATAGTGGAAAAAGGTAATGAGTCAACTGGGACACCAGTGAACTTAAACAAGCTCTCCCTTTTACCAGAAGAGTACAATAAGAATTATGTGCATGTCTAACTGGATATACATCTCTTACAATTCATACTGTAACAAAGTGCAATGCTCCTGCTGTATGTGTGCATATGTGCACTTGTGTGTGCAGCATATTATGCAACCAGGTGAGGGGACTTGGATGTGCGCCTAGGAGCATTTGCATGCGTTCAAAAAACATGTCTGCATATTGAGGCACACAATGTGGAGCATTGTGACAGGGAATGCGGGAGATAATGGAGAAAGCCCGAACCATGTTGGGAGCAGGAAGGTAAGAGGAACAGAGCGGGGAGAGAACATTCAATTCAATTTCGAAATGGTGCCGGCTCAGAGTACAAACACAAAGGCTTCATTACAGGAGGATCCCTGTTGAAGGCTGGAGCTAATTCACCATCTTCAAGCACAAGACGAGAAAACATAACGGAGGGAAGGAGAGAGGGGGCAACAAAGAGATCAGCAAGGCAAAGAGGTGATGTGACATAAGGAGGGGAGAAAAGGGACGGAATCAAGAACAGACCCAGCAGCAGTTATTCGGCTCTGAAGGAGAGAGTGTTCACTACCAAAAGTGCCACTAAGAGCATACTAATGCCCTATTAGAATATTGCACTGAGCAGGAGAGTAATGACTTCCATTATGTGTGTCCACACATGTGTGAACCAGGGGCATGTTATTGCATTTATAAATCTGGTTACACATTAAGTGATCAACATTATAAATAAATGACTAGTTGCCCAGGGCATGGATGGGGCTAAAAATAGGATTGTGTAATGATAAACACAATTTAAAAGATTCTTGTTTATGTTCTGATGTTGTTTGTCAGATATGTGTTAAATCACTGCTAGAGTAACTTTGGAGAATATTATTGAAATGTTTTGTTGTTGTTTTTCATTTATATACATAACCATTACTTCTATTTTATTTCAAAGCACAGAATTCTCACAAACTTAAAATGTTAGTAGATATTCATACATTTTAGGTTAATATTTAACCTACCCTTACTGAAATAAAACTCTCACTAAACCAGTTTAAACATCATAAATGGCAACAACATTTATTGCAGGACCTTTGTATATAGTTTCATTAGTCTACATGTAACGAATGAACTAGCAATTCAATAGTAATCATAAAATTATCTAAAAAAGTGTTGCTACATCAAGATGTCTATGATAGCGATTTTTATGTCATCAGAATGCATCTGCAAAGTGGATGCATTTACTTTCTGAAAGGGATTCTCATTTTCTCATGCTAAATATCCGCCAAGTGTCTTATTGATGAATCCATTGATCTGTTCACACAAGAGACTGTTGTCAGGTGACAACCTGAGGACTTCAGTAATAGTGCTATTAGTTTCATGAATTGACATCTACGAGAGCAGCCTTTTTGCTAATGGCTGAGGGTCAGTGGATCCTGACCCCCTCCTATCTTTCCAACCTCACCCCACCACACGTGACACAAGCTGCGAACCCCTGAAGCACAACTACATTGCAGAGGTGTCTGCTGTTCACACACACAAAAACACACAACAACTCACAAACACCGGGGGCAGGGAGAACACTTGAGGTTTGTGGTCCCAGGTGTAAATCAAACTGTGGCCAGTGGACAGGATGTTGATGGAAACCAAACAGAGAGACAGACAGAGAGAGACAGAGAGAGAGAGACAGACAGAGAGAGGCAGAATAGTGTCAGAGTGGATGAAAAATTCATGTCTTTGCTCTTGCTGACGTAAGAATGAGTGCCTTCATTTGTTGCTTGTCACCTCTGGGAACTCATGGGACACACTGGAGAAGGGGCAGAAGGACATGAGTGGAACCAAAAGGAAAGGCTATACCATCAGTTCACAGCAAAGAGCAACAAAAGAGAGGAAGGAGGAAGAGGAGAACTGGAAGTGAACTATGATTCATAGTTGGGTGTGAAAAGGGTTGAGAGGGATTAACATGAGACTTTATTATGTGGAGATTGCACAAACTATAATAGCTCAAATAAAGCCAGGCCTTCAAGATGTGACACACAGACCATGAAAAGAACTATTAAGGAACATGGCCCTTGCAAATCACCACTTGTGCTCTAACAATAACTTGGCTAAACACTGTGAACTCAGGAAGAAAATGATTGGCAGCAGAGCAAATTCTGCCATCTACACTGTTCAAATAGTGTCAGCACAATCAGCACATCACAGATAAAACCAACGCAAAGATGAATATAGGATAACACCCTCTGACCCTCTCCTGTGATAAAAAAAAGTGTCCCTACAATTAACAAAAGTGATTAAAAAATTAGGAAGGAGGGGTTATAGATTGCATATGAGCTACGTATATGTGAGTGCATAATATCCTGAGTTGTACTGAAAAAGTTATCACAGTAAGGTGAATACATGACATATGTGCCGATGAGTCAGTGTGTGTGTTTGGAGAGGTGAAATGAAGGTGTGACTAGTTGATAATGGGCTTCCCTAGTCTTGTTTATTGTTTTTTATTACAAGTAAAAAAAGAAAGTATAACTTCTTCAATTAAATATGGCTAACACTGATATTGAAAGACAGTCATTATTCAATATTTGTCATGCGTAACATATTTGGAGTGATTACTCAATCTTGTTGTGAATCATTAAGACAGATAGAAATTCTACCACTGTTACCACAGTGATAATTTAATAACACAGCTACCCACTTTGCTTTTTTAGCTTTGCTATTCTAACACCTAAAGTATCTACACTAACATAAACTAACATAATGGAACAAACATAGAACAACTGTGAATTAAATGCAAAAAAGCATTATGTTCTATTGTCTTTAAATTGTTCCTGCAATTTCAGAACTCCAGACAGTACAATAATAATGGAGTAAAGTGCAGACTCTATTAGACATACACAGTAGAACCAAAAATAGAAAAATACAATTACTCCAAAAAATATACATGGGGCTTACTTAAGTAAAAAAATTATTCAAGTTAACTAAAATTGATCATAACTGATCATATCTGGTTGTCAGGTAGATTCACTAAACCCATAATGCCCTGTGGTAGACAGGCAACATGTCAGCCAAAGGGAACACCTCCAACCCTCAAACACAAGTAGGTATGGATGGATGAATCCCTGCAGGCCTCTGTATTTTACAGCAAAGTAATTATATTAAATTATATAAAATTATGAATAAATCAGCAAAGAATCATAAAATAATTACAGAAGACTCAGTAAAATCTAGTCATTAATAGTGTATAACACTCTCCATTTTATAGCATTTGAGGATATATTTTGGGAAAAAAGGCTTCCAACACTGCAGACTATTATATGTCTTCCTTTTCTAAAGAATATCAACTCTTACAGTTGTATAAAACACATTTTACTATATATTTTCATTTTACTATATATTTTGGTATTTTTCAAGGAAAATGCCAAAATGGTTATGGTTTATTGTACACAGATAATGCAGTTCCTCATTGTTTTCTGGTGTTCATGTGTTATAGTGGGGGAAATAATGCAAAACTTCAATCCACTGTCACCTTCTCACCAAGCTTCTTGCTGATGGCCTTGTAGCCCATTCCAGCCTTGTGCAGGTCTCTTGTCCCTGACATCCTCTGATAGCTCTTTGGTATTGCCCATGGTGGTGGAGAGGTTGAAATGAAAGAAATTTATTCTGAGGACAGGTGTTCTTTATACACATAATGAGTCGAGATCAGTAGTTTCTGTAATTGATTGATTGATTGATTGATTGCCGCATGGGCACACAGCCAATCTGTGGGAACCAGAATTCTGGCTAGTTTGTAGGGGATCAAATACTTTTTTTTCACTCAGTGACACACAAATCAATTGATAACTCTTATGTAATGTGTTTTTTTTCTGGATGTTTGGTTGATAGTCTTTCTCCATTAAAGTGAAACTACCATAAAAATTAGAGACTGTTCATTTCTTTGTAAGTGAGCAAATTTACAAATTCAGCAGTGGATCAAAAATGATTTCCCTCACTGTATACAGAGCACATGTTTAAGTGATCTGATGATTATTTTGGCTTTCAACAATTATGAAAACAAGCTAAATCAGGATAACTCTTTTGCATTCACTTTTTCTACAAAGCTTTTGTTTTGTCTTGTGCTATAAATTCAGCGTAGCCTCTTCCTTTATAGCAGTGCACCTGCTTTTAAGCCCAAACTCACACTCTCAAAGCTCAAGCCAAGGTAATTCAAAGAGTTAACAAAAGGTAAAAAGTAAAATTCACGGTTTATGCATGTGAACCCATGGAAGGATTAGCAATGGCTGAAGGCAGATACATCTGTCTCAGGATTGCCAAGCGTCTCCCACCCAGTCCACTTTTGGTGGCGCTTGACAGTAGTGTTAGTTGCAATTCGTTTTGGCTCTCATCACTCTCTCTCATCACTGCCATGTAGGTCTCCCAGGTCTGCTGCCACCTGGGCCTTTTATGCACCCATCAGCACCCTCAGACATGAAGCCGTGGAGGCAGGCCAGCAGGAACCAGCAGCTGCCCATCCAAAACGAGCTTGATAGTCAAAAGCATCCACTAGTGATTAGACCCAACTCTCTCAATGGATGACCCAGTTTCTCCCACCACACACACACACATATATATATATATATATGAATTTAGCACAAGACAAAACAAGAGCTTTGTAGAAAAAGTGAATGCAAAGAGTTATCCTGATTTAGCTTGTTTTCATAATCCCTATTCCAGTTTTGTCTTATGCTTATATTATTTTCAATAATAACCAGTGAATACTATAGCTGTGAACATAAAAATTAATAAATAAAAAAAAATAGTCTTTTGTGCATTAAGTGAGGATTAAGGTATGTAGATCAACATGAAGTAATATTCGGGATGCTGAAAAGCACTCACAATATGTATGTCAGTGCTGAGTAAAAGTTTCCTGTGAAATCCATTTGCCATCTAAAAGTCTAACATGCCTCTAGACTCAAATGTATGTTCATTTGTCACAAGTGACAGTCTCCAACCTCACCATCTGAAAGCTTCAAGTTCAAATGCTTTGTGAAAGAAAACCTTAAATAATCTAACAATGCACAGACAAATATAGTAGAGATGGCTTTATGAGTCCATCTCATAAAACTATCATATTTTTCATCAAATTTTTATAGGTCACATCCACATATCAGTTGTATATTAATTAAAAGTGCAAGGCAAACATTAAGATCTTTTCATTCATTTACAGGCAGTGTACTGTCACTCAAAACATCTTCCATCTGAACTTCTGTAGCAGTTTCAAATCATATCAAATAAATCTATGACCAATATACAAACAAGGGAAGCTGTGAAAATGGGAATCACACTGGTTCCATTGTGTGTAATGACTCGAGGTGTCTTGTATAACCAATCAAGCATTTCTCTGGTAATGGGATACAATAACACCTGTAGGACACTTAGGTATTAGAATAAGCCAGTGGCAGTTAATTTAAAAGGAGTGGACAACCACCTTAACACGATCAATGTCTGTTACATTACCTGGGAAAGTAAAAATGTCACAGTCACACATTAGCTGGAAATGAAGGCCCGCATGCACATTTGCTTTGTATGGGATTTGGTGGCAGAGTGAAGTTAATTAGAAATCTTACATGAAAAGTATCCTACTGAGCAACAAGCAAACATGGCAAAGAAAGAACCCTGCTGAGATCTAATATCTACAGTTTAAGTATTATAGATAAATAGGTTACGTGTTGAAAAAATTTTTAAATTAGTGTTCATATTCATATCTGAGCTTTCCATGGAAGTGCAAGAGTACATGGCTTCTTACCTGCTGTATTTTACAGTGGGCTTTGGGTCAAAATAAGGCTGAATATTACAAACAAATATTAAAGAAATATGATGCCTCTTTGATAACCAGATAAGGTCAAACTCAGATAAGGTGTTTTTGCAGTACTTCAAACCACCATGAAGGCACACATTTTAGAAGACAGAAACAAGCCACAACTCCCACAATAAACCAGTGAGCCACAGGACCACACGCACACTATCTGAAGGTTTTTACCGGTTGGTCTTTCTTGCAGGTTAGCAGGTCAGCCATATTAGCTGTTATGTTGGTTTCTTTGGGGAGAATAATCCTATACGACAACTGCCCAAAGCATGTGTTTACAGGCCAAAAATGCTACCTGACTTGAAAGTAACAAGAACAGAGTTTCTGATCATCAAATTTTAGTTTTAGAAGATGACAGCTGGCAACTTGCATTGGATTGTACTGGTCTAGACCAGAATTATTATAGTTTTGTATTTTCTAATTAGTTTTTATTTTTATGTCATTTTTACTTTTTGTTTCTAATTCAGTTTAGTTTCAGTTAAGTTTCCATTTCTTATTTCAGTTTAGTTTTTATTGTTTGAACATGTTTAGTTTTAGTTTAGTTTTTATTAGTTTCTGTGTTCATTTTAGTCATTTTAATTATTATTGTTTTGAGGGCATATGCCTGAGGCATTAACTCACAGTCTTGTAGAAATCAATGCCTCAGGCAAGCTGTAATATTTTTTTTACCAAACTAACAAATACTTAAACTAAGAATATTTCCTCTATATTTTTATTTTAGTTTAGTTTGTTTTTCAAGTTCGCAAAATCATTTCAGTTAGTTTTATTTTTTTCAGAAGTCTACTTTTTATTTTTATTTCAGTCAGCTAAAATGTTTTTTCACATCTAGTTTTGGTTTTTAGTTTAGTTTTAGTTAACTGTGACAACAGTAATAATATCTAGATAATATCTAGACAAGGCTGAGGAAGAGTTCTGCCTTTCAGAAGCTTAGAATTCTGCTTACTCATCCTCTGTGCTTTTATATTATTGGTCCTTTGTGTTACATGTAATCACTCCTCACATTCTGTGTGGATGTACTGTTGTTTATCATCCCTAATGCTCACAAAGGGTTCTTAGCCTTGGGAGAGTCAAAGTTGAGAAATTTCACATAAAAAAGTGCCTGAAAATTAAAGCAACTATAAGATGACTGTAGGAACACATAAATAATTCAGTGTCTCTCCTTGTGACCAATACATTTAGGTTTTAAGATTTGCAGTTTCAGATTTCTATATTATATTCCCGCTTAATTCCACACTGACTCATTGTATCATATACAGAGAAATAATCGTTAGTAAATTATAAAATTATCAGCATGCAATCCAAATACTATTTCTTAAGAATGTCATTAAAATTATTTTGACAAAGACATTACTTTTCTGTATATTGGCTCATGTTATGCATATGGGATTCATTTTGCAAAACCATATTCTCCACAAATTGCAAATTACATTAAGTCTTTCTGGCTTACTGTGGGTGTCATAAAAATATTCATGAAAGCTATATCTGCTTCTTATTGAATAGCGGAAGTATGTAATGCTGAGTCTTACTAGAAAGACAATGCTAAAAGAGATGCTAATACATCTGAGACAAGAAGATCATATGAAATTAAGTGACTAAGGGAACGTACTTATGAAAACTTTCCAAAGCTGATGGCTAGGATAAAATATTGCTTTTCTTCAAATCCATGAGGAGAACTACTAACTCCATGGTTCATGGATAAACATAAGTATAGCTTGTCACAAATCCTTTGTTTTAATGGTGTTTTGGTCAGTCTGAATGCAAGATGTTGCCTAGAGAAAGCTAAGTGACACAATGAGTGACTTGCTTTACTCATAAAAGTTCCAAGTATGACAATGAATGTATCAAAATTACAAACGTTTTATCCAGGAATAAAGCCCCTTGTGCTTTTCAATCACTTAAATGTAACTCCACGTTTCCAACCTTTATGGACTCAGTGAAAATGCAAAATGGTCCCTGCCTTCATCTTTACCAAATCCTTTGCTGTTGGCCTACCCAGTAAATACAACAACAAGCTAATTTAAGGAACTTAGCCATGCAACCACAAACTGTTTCAATATATCAGGAAGAGTGAGCTCACAAGGGTAACCTGCAAATGGTATCAGAATGGCAATGTATGCTATGGATCACTTTCTACAACTTTGGAAATGTAATACCAGGGTTTAATTTATCCTGATGGCTTGGGTCAGTAAAATTAAATTAAAGAAAAGTATGCTAGGCATGTTCACTGGCCCTTTTGAGCCAATGACAGTGTTTCCACCATTCAAGTTCACCTGTGAAGCACAGAAGCTTGAATGAGCCCTCACTAACAAGTAGTTTTTTTTCTTAACAGTCAGCATTTCACATCAAAATGCCAAAAGGCCACCTGCCACTGTGTTTGTCAGTTTGCTTTGTACGGCATCAGAACAACTGAATTGAGGAAAAGATAACACTAAAGCTACATGTATGCAAACTGCTTGTTTAGCTTCTTTGAAACTTTTTTTTCTGGGGCAGTAAAACTATGCAAGGGCCAAGTAAAAGTTTGATCAGCTGGCCTGGGACCCAAGTGGAGAAAACAATGTTATGTTGGACATTGGTAACAGTAACACATAACCTGAGCCTTTGGATCAATTACTTTATCAAATAGATTACAGCATAGTGCTAATATTAGAATTATCTTGTTCCAAATCTCCAGCTCTCACAAGTTTGCCAAAGTTAAGTGGTCAGATGGGTTAATTCCATAGTAAAAAGGTTGAGCCATGGCACTCACTGCTCTTTTTGCCCACATGTCTTCTAGCATACATTTAAAAAAAAGACTAGTCAGCAGGCCAAATTAAATACTAAAGTATTTCAGTACTTTGGCCTGCTTAGTACATGCTGACTATACCCTTCACTATGACACAGTCTGAGTAAAATAAAAGTCAGTCTATACTTAGAAGATGAAGACATGAAGGGCAGGCAAGAAGGGAAGAGACTGAGCGAGAATAAAAAGGGAAAAGAAAAGCCTAGGGTATCAAGAGGAGCTAGGGCAAGAAAAGATGATGTGGATGATTAACGATGCCAGCTCAAACTGGATGAAAAAATATGGGCACTGTCCGGCTTGTATTGTCGAGGAGACCCAGAGGCAGACATATAGGTAGCTGATGTTGACCCCAGGGCAAGAGCAAGAGCTGACACAAAAGCAGCAGTCCTTCAGCGCCTCCTCCTTAACTACCATCACTATTATTTTCTCTTCCTTACTGCAGAGTAACTCAAAAATGACCTTTTAAGAACAGAAGACAGTCATCACTAACTTACCTCAATTTGTCTTTGAAGGATGTGTGCAAATCAGCTTTCATTAAAAAACACAGTATAACCTCTATTCCTTTGAAATCAGATGATCAAGGATAATATGAGGGTAGGCATCACATTTCACCATAATTGCCGTTTGACTTTTTAGTCTTAGAATGTTTGTTAAGAAGCACTGAGGACAAATTAGGGAATCATTAGGGAAGGAGAGAAACACGATTTCATGGAAGCTGCAACTTCCTCAGGAATGGGGGTGAGGGAGTTGCTCAATTGACTGATTGCTGCCTTTGAAGCTGAAGGACTTGATCAATTATTAAACAGGATCTTTTAACAAGGTAAAGTGCCTTGACTAGAGGCTATAAAGCTAGGCCATAAAGATATGTATAGCTTGTCTGCCAAGAAAGAATAATGCATACTAAAACTAACAATATGCATTTTTGAGTGCACAGAACAGGACCCACAGACATTAGGGTCAGTGCTTGTACCTGCAGTTGTTTCATTACTCTTTAAAATCAGAATTGCCCTTGGCTAGGGAGTTTGCGTATAACTGGCACACACAGATGTCAAATATACTGCAAGAAAAGTAAATGTATCAGTGACAGGATATAGTCACCACAATATACGTTTATTTATGTGTTTTTCCAAACTGATTGTTCCAATTTTAATGTTACATTTTGTTTCATGGCTGCAGGTTAGAGCATCACTAAGCCTTTTTAGCCACTGCCTTGTTTCGTAAGGCGCTGCTAGTGGGTAATAGTCAAGAATTGATTAAGTGCAGCCTTAATCCACAGGACTGTCATCAACAACAGTGGGTACAACTCTGTATGTACCTTCCATGCACAACTGGATTATGCACACAATACACTCTGATTTCCTTGACTAACAGTTCTACAGTAATCAATAAACCCCTTCTCCAACAGTTTTCACAGCACTGCTTTCCTTTTCTCCAGCAACTCTTGTCTCCTTTTATCCATTCTGTTTTCTGGTCATATCTAAAAACATATGGATGGAGGCCATTCCAGAAAATAGTGAAGAAACCTTGTAATTCCCTGACAACCAAGGAGTGTTGTGTTTGGCTTTAATGGTGCAGGGGTGTGTAAGGAACAGAATTAAGCCATTTTCACCTCATTTTCAACACTTAATTGCAACAGACTGGCATAATATCTGACTGCACAAAAAGATTTGTGGAGAAGGCTGTGATTTTCCTCTGCTAATGGTTAGAGTAAACATCTGGGATGTGGTTTAGTTTAAAAAAAAGAATTAAGCTTTTTCTTTTTACACTATGCTGATGCTTCACCAATAAAAGAACACTTATGTCTAGACCAACCACTGTAGCACCTCTTAAGCAGTGAAGTTCTTATCCTGATATAAGTATTAAAAATGATGCCGAAAACAGGGTTCTAAGAACTTTTGAACTTGAGTTTCCACAATGAAAACACACAAGAAGGTGGCCTTCTTCCAAAAGTTATTACAACTATAAAAAAATTTCTAAGTTTCACCTTTGCATGAACACACAACCACCAATTCAAACAAAGACACACCTATTTGCTTTACTATTTGCTCAGACCCAAGTGTCAGTCTTAAATGTGAGTTTATTACCTTGATCAGTCCTCTGTCTTACAATACCCCTTTTAAAAAGCTAATCAACACGATTAGCATGCAAATGCTACCACTACACGCTTTGTTTCACACCAAATCATGTGGTTCTGAATATAGTTTGATCATATTGAGATTACAGTCAGGTAGCCACTGTATGAAGGAACTGCCAGGAGAAATTTGAGCAATCTAAATTCTAAAATTAAATTGTTTTACTTTACATAAATAATGAAAATAATAACTTGTTGGAGTTTGACACTCCAACAAGTTAATTTCAGACATGGAAAGAGAATATACAAACACCACTGAAGGTCAGTAAGGTGACTTCAACTGACTTCCCTCCAATGGTGCACTTTACCAAGCTCCACTCCAGTCAGTTCAGTTAACTGAACTTGGGACAGCAAGCAGGTTGAAAGGAAGATTAGCTTTTGATGAGAAAATAGTCAGACTGCACAATTACAGCTTTAATTAAAGCCAGGATTGACCAAGGAGGCAGGGAAGCCACTGGCCAATAAAGGTAAAGGTTATGTTTCTGGTGGACAAACATGGAGTAAATATAATCACTACTTTGGACAAGTGATGAGTATAACACTGCTCCGAACAATGTGTATACATGATTTAAACTCAAAACAACTCAGTTAAGCTGCAAATTAAGTTGATGATACAGTGTTGAGTATAATGGAAGCTCTTTCTTTATAACCAACCCTAAAAATTTTCTCTCTTTAGCACAGTCTTGAAAGATCTTTGAGGTAATTCACCTTTAAAACATCAACAGCTGCATCAACATTACAGCCTAATAACACAGATTCACAGTAGTAGATACACATTACAGACTGCATTTCAAAATAAATGAGTTATTAAAACTCAACAAAGAAAAAAAAATGCATTTAATCTTCTGCTACAAACCCTTTAACTGCCTGGATGTTGGAGGTTGTCTGGGAAAGTGAGGACAAAAAAATCCTGTTCCATGCCAAAGACTGTTCACCACCATTTCCAATATTTTAAGAATTTCAACACTTACATACTGTTCATTTTTCATGCCTTCACAGTGTGGTTCAGGCAAGTTTTAACCCAGTAGTTACTTTGTATAAGTGTATATACCAAAATTTTAACTACAGAGCTATTTAGAATGTGTAAATCTGACATCAATAAGTGTTTCAGGGAGGGGCGATACTGCATATATATATAAATATATAAATATAGATATATAGATAGATAGATAGATAGATAGATCGATAGATAGATAAATTCCCCACTCGCCCTGGGGGCAGTCTTTATCCTTAAAACTCGGGTCCTCTACCAGAGGCCTGCGAGATTTAGAATCCTGCGCAGTATCTTAGCTGTTCCTAGGACTGCGCTCTTCTGGACTGAGTCATTCCTGGATTGCCAAATTTCTACCTCCTCTCTCAGCCCTTGTTATTTTTCAAGCTTCTCGTGTTCCTTCTTCCTGATGTTGCTATCACTTGGTATTTAGAATGTGTAAATAACCCATCTGACATTAGGAAAGCTGCAACCACCCACTTCCTGCAGAGAGTAAGGCAAGGCCTGAGGAGTCAGCTGAATGGGAAGAACAAGATCCGGGCAACCAACACCTACGCCCTGCGTGTCATCAGATACCCTGCTGGGATAATAAGCTGGCCAAAGGAGTAGATAGAAGCCACTGACATGTGTAATGCTTTTTGTCACTATACGTGTGTACAATGAGATTAAAAGCAACTCCTACAGTGCACACATATATGTGGGACACAAAAACAACTTTAAAAAAAACAAGTAAATAAACGGATAAACAAATGGCGCAAAAAACAGGTAAACAAATAAATACAAAGATGAAGATAAACAGATAACCAAATAAACAGAATTTCAAGACAGCTTGAAAAACAAGTAAATAAACAGATAAACAAATACATATGGAAAGAAATGAATAGCTATTGCACTATTGGATTATTGCACATAATTTAAATATTGCACAATAAAGATGATCATACACAATGGGTAGTGGATGTTGGACCCTGAGAGTAAAGATATTGTACAGTAAGTTGATCGATAGAAGGAAATCCCAGGGGTTGGGGGGTTAGACTGTGTAGTCAGTGCATGTGTGAGTTCAGAGTTGTTATGGCTTTTGGGAAAAAACTGCTCTTGAATCTGTTTGTCCTTGTTGTGATGCACCTGTAGTGCCTCCCTGAAGGCAACAGGTCAAACAGATCAAAGCCAGGTTGGGAGTTGTCCTTGATAATGTTTTTCGCTCTGCTGAGGCAGCGGGAGGTGTAAATGTCCATAAGGGAGGGGAGAGGGCAGCCAATGATCTTCTGTGCTGCCTGGACTACTCTCTGAAGTCTCACCGTCTGCCATGGTGCAGCTGCCGTACCATACTGTAATACAGTACGTCAGCAGGCTCTCAATGGTCGAGTGATCAGAAGGTCAGTAGCAGGTTGGAGTCCAGATTCTGCTTTCTGAGGACCCTCAGGAAGTGTAACCACTGCTGAGCCTTCTTGATGACTGCTGTGGTGTTGTCTGTCCAGGAGATGTCAGCAGAGATAAGGACGCAGAGAAACCGGAAGGTATAGACCCTCTCCACACACTCGCCATTAATGTAAAGGGGGGCTAAGTTGGTGCTGTGCCTCCTGAAGTCGACAATGATCTCCTTGGTTTTTCTGGTGTTAAGAGCCAGATTGTTCTTTGAACACCAGGCTGCCAATTTCAGGACCTCCTCTCTGTAAGCTGCCTCATCTCCCTTTGAGATGAGTCCGATCACTGTGGTGTCTGCAGCAAACTTGATGACGAGGTTGTTATTGTGGGCCGGACTGCAGTTGTGGGTGTAGAGACAGTACAGAAGTGGGCTCAGCACACAGCCTTGTGGGGTACCGATGTTCAGTGTGCGAATGGAGGAGTGGTGGGGGCCAAGTCTCACAGACTGGAGCTGATTGGCGAGAAAGTCTTTTATTCAGGCACAATTGAGAGGGGGTAGTCCAAGAGTGACCAGTTTGATGATTAGAATGTCAGAAATGATAGGATTAAAAGCTGAGCTGTAATCCACAAAGAGCATCCGGACATAGCACTGCTGCTGCTCTAAATGACTCGACACAAAGTGAAGAGCTACGGTGATGGCGTCTTCTGTGGATCTGTTCACACGATATGCGAATTGATAAGGATCGAAGTCTTGGGGGAGATCGTCCTTAATGTTTTGGAGAACCAATCTCTCGAAGCACTTCATGATTACCGGAGTGAGGGCCATAGGGCAATAATCATTTAGGCTGGTGATGGGAGACTTCTTCAGCAATGGAATGATTATGGCTGATTTTAGGCAGACGGAATGACTGTCTGGGCTAGGGAGAAGTTGAAGATTTTAGTGAAAATAGAGGTGAGCTGGTGAGTGCACGCTCTAAGCACCTTACCAGGTACTCCATCTGGTCCGGCAGCCTACTTAGGGTTCACTGCCAGGAGCACCCATCTGACCTTGTACCCTTTCACAGTGAGTGGTGTAATGCAGGACCCTGGTGAGGGTGAGGGTGGGAGCAGGGCTGGAGCAGGTGAGTGCTGCTGTTGTGATGATTCAAAGCGAGCAAAGAAACAGTTTAGCTCCTCTGCTAGCTGCGCACTCAGATCTCCTGTTGTTACATCACAACCTCTATAGTTAGTGATGTTTTGTATTCCCTGCCACACCTTCCATGTATTGTGGCTGGACAGACGGGACTCAATGCTTCTCTTATGGTCCGTCTTGGCTTTTTTAATTCCACTTTTCAGAGCGGCTCGAGCAGCCCTATACAGAGCT